>JAGDQP010010007.1:1674-39123 GCA_022664845.1 Lepisma saccharinum
TGGTGGACAAACACCGTGTGCATGGGTTTTCTTGGGGTTCTTCAGTTTCTCCCTACTTTATTCATTCCACCAATCATCCGATCATACTCCATCAAGTCTCTGCAAAAGTTACCTAAAACTTATATGCTCAGACCTTAAATTCGAATTCAAATTCGGAATTCTGACTTTCCGAAATAAAATTTTAACACAAGAATTTTAATTTTATTTATGGCCCTTAAGCACCTCAGGCTCAGGCGTTCATCGTAAGATTTTTTTACACTGTTTTACATCTTAGCCAGCAAGAGTTAATTGTACTCAAAATAACATGTCTTGTACTGCCTGTTGGCGGTGGACCGTTCTTTTCTATCATTTGATTGGCGTAGCTTTCTGGAGGTCGTCGGTTCGATCCCAGCGGCCAACCATCTTGACTGAGGTTTTCCCACGGTTGTCCCTCAGTCACACCAGGCAAATGCCGGGCTGACATCTTCAACATAGGCCCTGCTCAACACCTTCCCGAATTCTTTTCCCTCCCCTATCCCGACCTGAGCCTTAGGTGCCTAAAGGACATAAATAAAATTCAAACTTCTATCATTTCGTGGTGATGACCGACATTCGGAAATTCACACATTTCAGAATTCCCACTTTCCGAAATTGCGACATTCCGGAATATCGGAATTCTGGAATTTCGAATTGCTATTTCATTAGTAATCGTGTTTCTCGCCTTTTAATGTTTTACCTGTATTGTTTTTGAAAGTACGAAATGCACAGGGCGAGAATAAGATTTTCCTCTATCTCAAATTCCACTCAGCAGCACGTAAGGAAAATAGGAAGGTGTGTGTACAGTTTGTTTTCCAACTCCCTCACACGACTGAAGGCAAAGTTCATTTTGCGAAGTGTGCCAACATAGCTCTACGGGTGGTGAGAGGATGCGAAATTCTTTGAAACGACAGCAGCGCGTCAAAAGGAAGATCAGATGTCGAGACATATTGACACTACTTATAAACATATTTTGTGACAACATTTGTCTATGAGAGTATCCAATCATTTTTGTAGGGATAAAGGTGCATCAGCTACATTCGCTTTCTTCAGAGTGTGCAAATACTTACTTGTATATGATCTTTGATATTTCATCCTGGTTTACGTGTTTATCAGCTACCAACTTCAATTGTGGTCTATTAATCAGACGTCGTGGCTTTCCTAACAGTTACACTTGCATTCGTTTCAGTTCGAAAGAGTCTATTGTATCTGGAACCATCTCCTAATCTGGTAACAGAAGCGTGGCTGGAACTTCCTTTTGTTATAGTGCACTGCATCGGAAACTTCCCACAATTTTCTTGAATTATCCGCTGGATTTGAAATGTAATACTTAGTTTTCCCTTGTTTCCCACTAATCCCTATGCATTTCCATGTCTTTTTATTCGATTGGCTTCCGTCACTAGTAAAACAAATTACTCGGGCACCAACTTTGTCCAACTATGATATTACCTGGATAATAATTTTAGCAAGAATACCTTCAAATGCCGCATTCATGGTAGCATGAATAGCGACGGTTGCATCCAACTATGCATTAGAGGTACAAACATGAATACCAGTGCTTGATTTGCTATAAAGTTCTTTTGACATTTCGGAGTACTTTCCCCGAAGTCAACAAACCCATCAATTTAAAAAGAGGATGAATTGAACTGAATCTCTTCTCTGAGCTTTCCTTCATCAAATATTAGAACACCGAATAGTTTCATTTCGTCGCTTTCATCCTTAAAATATCCGAAATAACCTGCGCAGCATGAGAGTCAAATCCATTGGTACACTTTAATCCTTTTCCAAGTTTCTTTAAATAAGCTGGAGAGGGAAGGGTTAACAAACCGTTCTTTAAGCATTGCCTATATCCCTTCGATTATTTTATTTTCAAGAGCAAGCTCTCTATTATAAATTCATTGTTGTACCTCATTCCTTTGGTACTCTTAATTTGACTCTCTTTTTTTAATATAGTATTTATCAGTAATTTTTGTTATTTTCTTAGATTTATCCTTTTTCGTTGTGTTATCCACCGTGGAGTTTTCTTTCTAACAAATAAATTTTGTATCTTGCGGATGGCAAATTAACGTTCATTCTGCATAACTTTCTATTCACATTATTCTCTTGTCTTCTTAGAGATGCTGTAGTATTTTTTATCATTCGTACGATTTACATTTCCGGGAAAAGGAACGGATATAGATGGATGTGATTGATTTGCCTCGCCAGTTTCTCTTTCATTGATGTTTGTAGTCTGTTTTTTCGAAGGAGACATTCGACACAGCAGAAGTTGTAAAATATTTGAAAATATTTGGGAAAATATGTGGAAGTGCACAAGGTTTTAATTTCCATTGATGCCTTGGAACTTCAACCTTTTCCCCTTTTATTACAAAAGTATCGGATTTCATAATAAAGTCATTCGCGAAATGCAGTTCACACACCCTACTCCTGCCAGTTAGTCTTCTGTCTTTGCGGGGAATTGCCTCGACCCATTTAGATTTTTTTTCTTTTGGTGGTGTAAACGTCTTCATAGTCTCCGCGCTCGTAGCCGGACCGGCAAAACATGTAGGCATATCTAGTAAGCTGACTTACTCCAGCACTTAAAACATACCTAACTAACAACACTACAACACTTTCACAAACACACTAGCGAAACACATAAAATATAGTTTCATTTCATTTATTCTTATTTTGAATGGCGGAGTTAAGGCATAACCTTTTCTTCCACTCAACCATTTAAACATTCTACATAAAATTTATATTATATAAATAATTAAACACTACAAAGTGTATAATTAAACACTACAAAGTGTATAATTAAACACTACAAAACAAACAAAAAATAGACACGAAAATTCACACTATAGCAACTACAATTAAAAATGAAGAAATATATAATATTACAATCATAATGTGATTACTAAAAGAGAGAAAAAATACTAACTAGAGAGTAAATAATAATAATAATAAAAATAAAAATAATAATGATATATAATATAGTTTCGTGTTGGTCTGTACACTCGTGTGTCTAGTGAGTCAGAGGAAATTGTGACTGGGATAAAAAGCAATTAAGTTTTCGTCTAAATGATAATAGAGAACCTGAGTCCCTGATGTGTGCAGGGATTTCGTTCCAAGCTCTAGTAGTATACACAGTGAAAAATTTTGAGTAGTACTCTGATTTATGATTTGGCACTGAGAGTACCGTGTTCTCTTTAGAGCGGGTGTTTAAAGAGTGAGTGTCACTGAGAAATTTGAACCTGGATGACAAGTATGACGGTTTTTTCGCTGTGACTAATTTATAAAGAAAATTTAGAGCATGTTGACGGCGTCTCGTGCGAAGATCAAACCAGCCCAATTTATTATAATAGTGTGATAAATGGTCGAAGTACTTTGCGTTAAAGACGAAGCGGACACAGGCATTCTGGATGCGTTGTAAGCGTTTTGCTAGGTTCACAATAAGTAAAAAAATATGACAAACCAACAGCCGCCTTCACAATGCTATCACATAGGCACTTGCTTAATTTTCCCGGCCACTTCGATCGCAACGCAATCTATGCTCTTGTCCGCTTTCTCTCTGATACCTGGTGACAGAGATAGCACACTTGTAGTCTCTGTTCGTTATGCCCTGTAGCAATATTTTTTAAGAACCATTCGCCCTTACTCTTCTCTGAGGAGAACACACGTGAAAAGAAGGCGTTTCCCACTCTAGCGCTGGCGCAGAGCTCGAATTATCCACTTCGTGTTTTCCGACACGGCGACAAAACAATTTCCTGTGTCCGGAATGTCGCTGAGGAATGTTCCCATTTCTTACAATGGATGTCGTCGCTAACCCTCGCTCATTGAGCGACAAGCGAGACACTGTCGTCGGCCTGTCGCGTGCTCCCGCCACCGGCGACAGACACTGTTGTCGTTAAACCCTCGCCCACTAGGCCACTTGACGACGACGCGACAGCGACAGGGTCTTTATTTCAGTTTTCTTCCAGCAACCAGGCAATGCAGAATGATGAGCTCAATGGAAGCTTTTGACACTGATGCTTTTATAGCAGAAATTCAGGCTATTTGGAACTTTAGCAGTGATTCCTACAGCAACAGATTCGGAAAGACAAAAGCGTGGGAAAAGTTTGCAGTACATTCCACAGTGACTTCAAGGAAATTATACCGAAAGAGAAGAATTGTATCGACAAGTACACTGCGGGCTGCTATACCGTAATTTATTTTTTTCCAACTTATTTTACTTATACACATGTAATGGTACTGTTTCTGGAAAGTGTCCAATTACCGCGACATGTGAAGTATAATCCAGCGACTGTTGCGTCGCGGGTCTGTGTCGATTTTCAGCGACGCGACGAACACACCCTGTGTCCCGTTCCAGCGACAAAATGTCGCCAGTGTTCGAGGGGCCTAAGTAACACCGACAACCGCTTCTTCCACAACTCCAAGCTTGGGCTGGTGGTTAATATATCGGAAAGCTGATCCAGAGGTCTCGGGATTGAATCCTGGCGTCATTACTTTTACATATCTTTTTTAAAGAAAATTAACTTTTTTATGTTTTATATATATACGTACCAGTTTTAGGAAATTTAATAAAAGTAGTGATTTATTATACCAAATAGACGCTTCTGAAAGCGCCTATTTAGTATAAATAAACCTATGTATATAAGTAAACCTTCGCTCGGTGTGCAAGGAGAACGGTGCGTGCGAAGGGAGCTGGGCGGTGTGAACCGCGAGGGGAGGCAGCCCCCGGTTAGCGGTGGGTATACGCCAAAGTGTTGTTAACTCAAAAGTGCTGTTAACTTTCTATTCCACATTGTTTCCATGTGGCCTCTCCTTAGAGAGGAGTGAGGGCGAATGGTTCTGAAAATAAAAGTCTTGCTGCCCTGTATAGAGTGCAATTTCTGGTTTCATCAGTTCATCGCAGTTGTACCTATAAATCTAATAAAGTCTTATTCTATTAAACTATTATCGTTATATCCTTAGGTACTTGCATTTGAAAGCTTACAAAGGGTTGCTGAGTGGAAATAGAAATGGTGCTCTAAAAGTATTAGAAAAAGCGGGAAAATTGTGTCAAACTCAAGGAAACTTAATGGAATTGGCGTGGCTAGAGCACACGTATGCTGTAAGTATCTCCAAAATTATTTTTGCTACTATTTCTAACCAGCTTATTAATAATATAATACGTACGGTTCCTTCAAAAGGTGTATATCTTATATAAAATGTTGAAGAGTTTATACGCGTCATATTGTAACATACGGTACTTCTGTATGTATAAAAGGTTTACTAAGCTTGTTAGTTTCATATAAATACGTAATTATAAATTAATATATCGTACTGAAGTAAATGAAATCTTTATCTCAATGCAGAGACACAACAATATACAACTTACAGGATTATGTGCAAGCGCACTAAGTTTGGTGAGTTTCGAGTTAACTTTTTAGCGCCAACTTTATGTTCATTTCCGCCCTAACTCCGTAGGATTTGTAATATTTCATATCTATGTAAAAGTCTTTACGAGTTCTTCGTTTTATTGGCTGATAATGTTCTTTATCTCTGTATGTAGAGTGTGTTCTTTACGCGTATCAAATACGTACGTATATCACTACATTGCAAGAATAATAGTCACAGAATTATTTACTGACATAATTTTTGCAATACTATATTCACATTTTCATTGTATTACTTTTTTGCTAAAATAAAGATGAATTTTCGAATAATCAACAAGTAAAGAGCAGGAGTAGCGAAGGACCTTTTATTCTTTATAAACTGATGAATGTCTTGTCACCACTACACCAGTTATGAATGGACTGTTTTTGTATCTTAAGGAAAAAATTGCAAACCATTAATTTCATGTAAAACATACACTTTCGGGGTTGACCCAGCATCGTGAGGACAATTGGGGAGCTGCTGTGAATAAAAGACAGTGGCGATCACAGTGAGAGCTTCGGCTCTCCTCTCCCAACCAGTCTGGTCAGCGTGGCACCAGTAGAGCAACTCCTCCCTTCGGGGAGAGGCCTCATCCACTAGTGGATTGAATATGGCTGTGATTTATTTATACGTATGGAAAGGTTGAATACTTTCGCATCAAAGTAGGAACTATTTCTGCTACAAAGGGTATACCAAAATCAAAGTAAGTTCTCCAGTTAACATAGATTCGACACCAGTGGGCGACCATCATGACTCAGATTTTTACAAGGGGGGTTTCCTCACTCACACCAGGCAAATGCCGTGGTTGTACCTTCAGCTTAGGGCCTGGCCGATTTCTTTCTGTATCATTTCCCGTACGTTATCCTGGCCGGAGCCAAAGATGCAAAATACCACAAATAAATTGCAAATTCAAACTGACGCCACATTTTTGGCTATCTTAGTTCCTGTTTGAGATATAAACTTTGTACATGCACAGAAAAAACTGTTTGTGGTTAGCAAAAAAAAATTAAAATAGGGCCCAAACATTTTTTAAAAACAGAAGTTTGTTTAAATGAATTTAATTGCGGGCAGTGATAAAAAAAATATAACAACGCCCAGCAAAAGAATAGAACTGAGATCCCAGTATTTTGTAGTCTGACACGCTACCTATATATATTCTGATTAAGCAATACACAAACTTAACAAATTATACAACTCTTCCTGTATGTATGAGTGTATAGTTTTGCAACACTTTTTTTCTTTGCTTTCGTTTACTGTTTAAAACCTGGGAAATGTATGATTTCTTCAATACTATAATGTTGGAAGTTTGCTCTTATGATCCTTTGCATTATTTTAATATACTGGTTATATATTTTTTTACTGTGTTTACACTTAAGTGTTATATGCTGTAATGTGTCCGTTTCGTTAGAACAAACACACATATTACATCGTATAATACTTTTTGCTGCTAATAACTCCGAAGCTACAATGCAGTGGCGGCTCATCAGGTAAAGTTGAAGAAGTTTAGCTTCACTTATTATTTTGATATGGATCATCTAAATTGGCATTAATAAGTATTAATTGTGCCAGAAAGTCAGTCAACATCATCTAAGATCGGATAGTAGCATTATCAATATCCTAAGCCCAGTACTTCCATAATAAATGTTAACGAACAAAGACAGTAGGGATGTGTTGATAGTACTTCACCTATTATTTGTCTCGGCAAACAGTAGAACTGCGGGGTCAAGGTACCCTCAAACACTTCCAACCTGTTCTGTCCAAAAATGCATATTTCGAAATTGTGCGATGGCTGCGCAAAGGATTCCCTAAAGAAACTAAGGGATTCCCAGAAATTCTCTGAAGTAAAGGTATGCCGAAATGTGTATGATCTTAACGGCTTTCAAGCAGGTAACAATTATTTATTTGAACCAAGTCGATAGCTCAAACAAATTCCGTTTTCCCAGGGGTTTTTGTTTTTAAAATGCTTGGTTGAACAACCGACATGAGTCAGAGGTATTCTCCGAACTGGCATACATTTAACGAATAATTTGTTTATTTATTATCAATGGGAAAGAATGTCATTTCAACCATGGATGGTAATGATTAATCATGTAAACATTGCAGTATAGGGTAATAGATAACCGTATTAGTCAAGTGATCACAGATATCAGGCCATGATACGGAATTAGAGTTCCGCGTTTCAGTCCCGACTGGAATCAATTTTTTGAAATTTGAAGGCACAAAATAGAAGGTTAAATAAAGCGAGATGGGATAAGGTTCTTGATTACTAAAACGATCCATAAAAACAAAGTATGTGTGATTTTTTTTTCTTTTAGAGATCATGATAAGGAAATGGCACAAACTTATTAATAATTATGAATGAAAAAGGAATGAAATGAGACACGTTTGAAATCAGTTGACATAACGTGCACAATATTCCAAACACATTTACGCTTGATTATCGTCATGTAGTTGTACGGTTGGATTATGGAATCTGAAAATGTTGAGATCTGCCTATTCATCATAAAAAAAAAAGAAGTTAAACGAGAATGGTGAAGTGTGGTTGCATTTTAAGTTGAATGATCAAGTATGGATTTGGAGTAAATAATTTTGAGGGAATATTTGTTTGATTCCAAGTAATAATATTTCTTAATAATTTGAACATTTAAAAAAAAAATGATCATGCGTCGTTGCTTGGAAACAGGGATCTTAAGTTTTATTCTTTAGAATTTGGGAGAGTATGTTATTATTGGGTCGTAAAGTGGTGATTTACACGAGCAGTTTTGCGTTAAACTTGTGGAAGTAGCCGGCATATGAAACTGGACAGAAATACGAAACATGTGCATGGTTATGCTTTAAATTACACTGCTGACAAGGCAGTTATATCTAAGTCCGCAACAAGTCTGGGAGGGAATTTTTGTCGGACATTAATTTTCCAAGGGAAGAAATGGGGCAGGTAACAAGACAAAGCCTTATTTCTACTGAATGCATATGCAAATGCATAGTACGAGTATGTAGTAAAGTTGCATTCTGTCCTAAAGATCGAACCTGCGTTCGGAACTGATTCGGTTATACATCCATGTGCAGACGAACATATTTCTAGAGAGAGATATAAAAATAATTAAATAGTTCAACTCGACATTTACTCGTCGAAACTTTTTCTTCTGAACTATGATATAATTAATGTTTTGGTTGAACATTGCTGCCATTGGCTGAACATGAACTTCAGTTCATCTCACTAATCTTCAAAGAGTTATTTTAAGTAATACTCTGTATCACTTTACATCTCTCTTTTTATGCAACCACGCATGGTAATTACTTTCACAAAATTCAAATTATTTAGTACCTGTTATTTTGGAATTATACGAATATTCCTTAAAAAATTCTTGATATAAATTTCAATACTTCAACTTTCAACTTAAAATGCAACCACACTTCACCATTCTCGTTTAACTTTTTATTGTGGATCATGAATAGGTAGATCTTTCAACATTTTTTCAGATTCCATAGTCCAACCGTACAACTACATGACGATAATCAAGCGTAAATGTGTTTGGAATATTGTGCACGTTATGTCAACTGATTTCAAACGTGTCTCATTTCTTTCCTTTTTCATTCATAATTATTAATAAGGGTGTACCATTTCCTTATCATGATTTCTTAAAAAAAAAAAAAAAATCACACATACTTTGTATTTATGGATTGTTTTAGTAACCAAGAACCTTACCCCATCTCCCTTTCATTAAGCTTTTGTTTTGTGCCTTCAAATTTCAAAAAGTTGATCCCAGTCGGGACTGAAATGCGGAACTCTAATTCCGTATCATGACCTGACATCTGTGATCACTTGACTACTACGGTCATCTATTACCCTATACTGAAATGTTTACATGATTAATCCTTGCCATCCATGGTTGAAATGACATTCTTTCCCATTGATGACAAATAAGTAAATAAATAAATATATAATTCGTTGAATGTATGCCAGTTCGGAGAATACCTCTGACTCACGTCGGTTGTGCAACCACGCATTTTAAAAACAAAACCCCCTGGGGAAATTGAATTTGTTTGAGATATCGACTTGGGGCAAACGAATAATTGTTACCTGCTTGAAAGTTGTCAAGATCATGCACATTTCGGCATACCTTTACTTCAGAGAATTTCTGGGAATTCTTTAGTTTCTTTGGGAAATCCCTTGCGCAGCCATCGTACAATTTCGAAATATGCATTTTTGGACACAACAGGTTGGAAGTATTTGAGGTTACTTGACCCTGCAGTTCTACTGTTAATAGTAGTGGAAATATCGAACTCTAAAGTTCATTTTCTCACGGTTTCGGAAGTCTGAAGCTTCGAAACTATGCGGAATTCTACAAATTACAAAAACACATTTTCTCTTTATTTTGATTAGAACTTTTCGTTCCTAGAATTTTGAAAATGAATTTTTATCCATCCTGTATATATACGAAATTAACAATGGAATATTGTATTGTCACCCGACTTACGTCACTGTGCAAAATTTCATCATTCTATGAGATCGGAAGATGAGTTAAATTAACGTTGCAAGATCTGAGGACACCACGAGGCATTGTGAACTATAGAAAAGAATTTAATAAATATTATTTTTATGTTCTGCATTTTTATTGTTTCACAGTACAATTAATTTTTAAAAATATAATAGTTTAAAGTTAGCCATAAACGGAGAAATAAAGATTAAATAGATCAGTAATTCAAGTTTCAAAACAAAAGTGGCCTAAAAGTGCCAATAACTAGTATGTTTATCCTATTTATGTTTTTTGCAAGAAATAATACATTGACACGTTCCACATATTCATTAAAATTTCAGTTGCTTCGATCAGTCCAGTATCACTTTTAGGGAGAGGTCAATGACCTGAACTTTATCTTTAAACGTTGAACTTGACTGAAGCTTGTAACATATTGAATTTGTATAAAGATGCAGAAGATGAAAATAATGAAATCTTCACTGATTCAGTCGTGATTTGAAGACGATCCGACATTTACTGTACAGGCGGTCATAAAATTAAATTCTGTCTAACCTGTCAAACTCAGGTAAATAAAGACACATACAGAACTTCAAGTAAACTGCTTGTATTTACCAGGTACGTAAATATGAAACCGGAATTTATGTACAGAAAAGACACAGTGATTGGATGACAATGCTAAGAACTATTTTATTCGAAGTATTGGCCATCGCTAGCGATACATTTTTGCCATCGTTCCGCAATGTGTGGATGCCAGATCAAAATCACTGTGCCTTGTGTGCTGCAAACCAGTCAGCAAGCTATTTTCGTACATTTTCCTAAGATGTGAAGCGCTGGTCAGCAAGTGCGTGTCCAATGAATGCAAATAAGTGAAAATCGGAAGGCGCCAAGTCTGGTGAGTAAGCTGCATGCGGAATTATTTCCCAGCCAAACGTCCCAATCGTTTCCTTCACCGTTTTTTCTGTGTGGGAGGGTGCATTATCGTGAATCACAATCACTTTATGTTGTCTTTGGTCATATTCTGGTCGTTGTTCACGCAAAGCTTGATGCAAATCGATCATTTGTTGTCGTTAACGTTGGGTACTAACGGTTTCGCCAGGTTTCAGCAGTTCATAATAGATCATTATCTTCTGATCCCACCAAACACAAAGCATTGTCTTCCGTCCATAGCGATTTGGTCTTGCAGTCGATGTCGCCGGTTCTCCTGGAGTTACTGATGATCTTTTACACTTAGGATTCCCTAAATAGATCCACTTTTCGTCACCAGTCACAATTCGATGGAGAAATGATTTCCTTTTGTACCTGGCGAGCAGAATTTCGCAAGTGGTTTTTCGGTTTTCCTGCTCTCGTCCAGTCAATGCATGTGGAAACCATTTTCCCACCTTCTGAATCTTGCTCATGACTTTTAAACGTATGTAAACTGCTTCTCGTGTCACATTTAATTGATTCGCGAGTTGTTGTTGCGTTTGAGCGTCATCCTCATCCAACAAAGCTTGCAATTCGCTGTCTATAAACTTTTTCGGCGGTCTTCCACGTTCTTCGTTTTTTACGTCAAAATCGCCACTTTTAATTTTTTTAAACCCCTCATAGCACTGTGACTTACCTAGAGCATGATCACCGTAATCTTTGACAAGCATGCGATGCGATTCTGCAGCAGTTTTCTTCAAATGGTAACAAAAAATCATTGCTCTCCGCAAATCGTAGTTTGTAGGTACAAATTGCACCATGTTCAACGCTATTAAACACTACACTATGACATGAAACTTGTCTGGTTGTGAGTTTCAAATCGTTATCAGCAGTCAAAAGAAGCAAGTGGCACCAAGGGCGCAGTTTTACGGTAACCACAGTGACAACTAATGCCGTCTATGCACAAATTCCGGTTTCATATTTACACACCTGGTATTTATTTATTTAAATATTACGTTTTACCTTCCATATGTATACCAGTTTCACAGTAGAAAAAATTAATAAAAACTTTTTAAACACACTTTTCTTAAATAATTCGTACGAAAAAGTAAGGAATAATTTTGTTAATGTATGACTAAAAAGAAAAGCATGAGGCACGCTAATTGAAAAAAATATAAATTGGCTGTATATGAGAGCACACCCTATGCTTTTCTTTTTAGTCATGCATAAACAAAATTATTATTTTCTAATTGTTAGTACGAATTGTTTAAGTGTGTCTTTAAAAAGTATTTTATTAATTTTTCACCTCAATGCTAAAGTGTACTGCAACCAGCCAAACGCCACAGGGTTGCAGGCTAGTGTTTGTGGGATTTTTTTTTTAAATATTTAAATATTCTTTTAATTTATATAAATATATAGAAATATATGAATGTAACAATAGAATATTTTATCGTATTTTCAACCAACTTACCTCGCTGTGCAAATTTTGATCATTGTATGACGTCGAGAAATAAGCTAAATTAACGTTGCAAAATTTGAGGTCACCACGAACCATTGTGAACTAAAAAACGAATGTAAAAACGGGGTTTCTGTGTAAAAAACTATATCGCCATTTTTAAAAATAACTTTTTCAAGTACAAAAAGTTATAATCCGAACCTTAGTTATGAGCAAAATTTGCTGATGTGTCAATTCGAAAGGCGTTCCCGTTCGATGCTATATTAAATGCACTTTTAAGTAAGTTACTTGCGTTTGTTGTTCAAACCTATTTTTAGAAAAACGGAAATTAATTACAAACTTGTTCCTTTTTCTTACTTTACAGCTAGGTAATAAAGACGATCAAATTAGAGAATTCCAAGATGTATGGAAGGAAAACAGTCAGGGCGAAGTTGATTGGCATGAATCATATTATGCAGATTGGTCCAATATGATGATTACGTTTCCTTTGCATGGGGATTCCCATGCTCAACTGCATCGAATGACCATGTCCAAGAAGAAAATAAAATTAAGCAAGATAGTATTTTGTTCTCTCAGACACATGATTACTACATTATACAAATGACTCTTTGAATAAATATTGAAATATGCAATAATAATGTTATAAATGTGATAATTAAACGGAGAATAGTGGCTGTAGTTGAAACCAATATTAAATAATAATTTCGAGGTTTTAATTTTACAATTAAAGTCAAAATTTTCAAAAAGCTGTACGTAAAAATGGTCGAACAAACTTTGTCGTTAATTCGACTAATAGCGGTGATGTATGGTAGCTGTTAACATTGCTAACCGGGAGTTTTAAATATAATTGGAAACTGGGAGACTAAAAGTTGGCATTTGATTATTAGAATCTAACGACCCGATACTTAAAATGTAGGAATTCGGTTAATTGCGGCCCCAGACTGACTCTAGTACATAATACCCATTTAGACAAATAATCTCAAAAACAAAATAATAATTTTATTGACGTGAAAATTTGGAAATAAAGTTGTCGATGAAAAGTCTTGTTAGCACTTGTATCAACTTTAGTTCTTGTCACAACTATTAATATAATTCACCGGAATTGATGGACATCTGTCGAAATATTCTTCAGATTTACTAAATTTAGCATATATAATTACCAATTGTAGTTAGGGCTCTGGAAATACAAATGACTGAAAGCCCACACATCCATCCTTCGGGTTGGTAAAATTGGAACTGGAACTAACATGGCGGGGAGAGCAGTTCTCCCATGAAACGGAGAAGAATGCTGATTCACACCAATCAGCAATAAATACGAAGCCAAACATTGAATAGGATCCAATCAAAATAAAGCACTAAATCCAAGTCAATGCTTCGTGACTAACGAAAACCTGAATAGATACAGACTGAAAACAAAAGCGAAAACTAAAACGAAACACGCCCAAAGCGTGACTAAAACCAAACAAAGAGAAAAATCTAAGGAGAGCACGAAAGGAAACAGAACATTACAAAGAAATAAAAGGGGAAGAAAAATGAAAATGGAACAGCAACTAGGCTGTTACAATATTTCCAACTGGTACCTTAAACTTTATTTTATATGGGTCATTTTAGCAACTTTGGACTTCGGTCTGTCACGATGACATGAATGTAATGCAATTTAAAATCCACAAACATCCATGCCTCAGGCGAGATTCGAACCCTCAGCCTCATGACTCAACGCCGTAGATTTACAACTGAACAAACTATCAACTATGCATCAAAAAGAGGTTGCTATGCATCAAAGAAATGCTATATCGATTAACATTTTCAATACTTTAAGTTTAGCTTCCAATTAAAATAAATCCTGACTGACATATCAGCGCCCAGACCCAACGGTTTAAGCTGTAAACATAAAATTTATACAGTACATAGATTTCATGACGTAAGGTACCACAAAGGAAGGATTTTTGGAAATTTGGCTTCGTAAGGGGTGAAATGGGGTTGCAACTATTTTAATATGCAATGCCCATATCTCGGGATGCCTTAAGTCTACAAACAAGAAATTTGGTATTTACGCTATCCTTTTAAAATAATTAGATACGTGTTTCACCCTTTTTTATATTTGTCCGAGAAGGGGAGGAAGCAGGGTGTTTGTGTTTTAAATATAACTATACCTACCGACATTTCAACGTCTAGGTCAAACGGCTTGAGCTAGAAACTTGAAAATTATGCCTAATCTGGCTTTAGTTAATCTATTTCACTGATATTCGGTAAGGGAGCAGGAGAAGGGGAATTTTGGAAAGTAGAAATGAAAAGTTAATTTTATTTTGTTATAAAAGAGAGAAAAATTTCCTGCTCTAAGGTGGGATCGAACCCGATACACTTAGCATAGCTGTCAAGTGGTGTATCCACTACAGCATTTTTTATTATTTTACTTATTTTATTTCTGAGATCGCAAACAATTACATGTTATTTGGAAGCAGGTCTACAATCCCTGTTCCTCGCACTGACCCTATGACATAATGGTACTTGTGACATCTTGAAAGTTGTACAATTGAGGTGTATGTCCTCTTAAAATTACAAAAAGAAATTGCAAGAGAAAGAAAATACAGAAAACATATTGCCCCTTCCTCTGTAGAATACTGGCTTTAAATCTCTATACTTCGACCACATCTTAAAAACAAGTTATGAGTCATTTCTTTTATTACACGTAAAATGTTTGCACACCTAGTTTTCCTCTAATTGCTCTCCATACTCCTGTATTTGTTCATAAGAATGTTACATATATATATCTGGATGTTTATTTTTGTCATTGTGACAGAGGAAATCTATAGTTTACCCAATGAACCAGATCACTGCATTATTTTTGGTATGAGGATAAAAATTAAAGTCCAGAAAGAGTACAAAAGCTAGCGCTGTTAGCATGTTATTAGCTATTTTGCACACTTGAGCTATCGAATTGGCATCTATGTACCATACCTTTCTATTAATTTTACTGTCTTGCAGTTTATGTTCTAAATGATCTATTTGGTTACATACAGTACATGTAGATTGCTATTCTTCATATCTATTTTGTGCCGCTTGTCTCCTGTTAATACAATGTCCTGAACTAGGGCGTACCAAAGTGCTCGTTGGTGTTTATTAATTATGCCCGTATGAATATTGCGCCAGATTCGTGGCCAGTCTACATGTGGAAATTGCTGTATTCTTTTCGGCACTGGCGTTCCTAGACTCTTACTTTCTTTTAAAATATACATACGTTTGTTTTACAGACCAATCCTCGACAGTTTCTTTCCTTACAAAAAAAACAAAAAAAAAACGCTAGCTCAATTAAACATTGAGCTACAACAAACATTGTCTCGCCTCCGGTGATATATTAATGGTTAAAACCAAAGGGGAGGGGAAAATCACATACCTGAATAACCACACTTATCTCCCTGAATTGATCGTATCACAAAATAATTTTAAAAAATTACTTGTTTGCCAAAAAATAAAGCACATAGTGTTGCGACCCATTTTCGGTTGGTCGCAACATATCTTACCCTGTCCCCCTTCTTTGTCTGTTTTCTTTTTCTATTTTGCTTGTGCTTTGTTGACTACATTTTTCATCTTTGGCTTTCTTCAGAGTTTTATCTGTCCAGATGACAATTAAGCCGAGCCATTCAGATCTTCTCTTTCATTGTTGTATTGGCGGGATTTTATTTTTATTGTTTCTCCATATTATTATTTAATTATTAATGGCATATTTTATTGCCTTATTTCTTCAACAAGTTTTCCTTCCTTTAAAATTTTCAAAAACAAATAAAACGATCTGATTGCTGTTTTATTACGTTGAGATTTTAGTTGGCTAACCCACAGCCCCTTTCTCTCCTTGTTGTCTGATATGATTCTCTTCCCTCATTGGTTGAGGTTGGTCAGTAGTTCAACTATAGCTGTCGACGTAGGAAAGCTGCACTAAGAAAGGCTCCCTTCGAAAATTATATTTAAACCAAATTTATAACGCTGCTCCGTATTTGAAAAGTTTATTAATACATAAAGCAGTCTTGACTTACGAATGTTATCAATTTTGGAAAGCCATATTCTTCAGATTCTTCAGAATTTTTTTGAGGCATCTATGTAAATCCTCTCTTATTTTCTTCCACATAACTAAATGAAACCGTAAAGAAAGAAATAAGAGACGATGTACGTAGATACAACGAAAATTTTGTTAGAAGTACAATCAAGAAGATCAAATGTGTGAAGAAAAACAAGCAGCAGCTCGTGATAGGGGAAAGGCAAATAATTTCAGTTAAGAGACCTGACGGGACTATAGCCAGAAATAACGAAGAAATTATAAAAATATTTGAAAATTTCTACAGAGAATTGTATTACTCCGAAGAAAACCTTGCAAAAGAAGTTTTACAAGAAAAAGATGTAGCAGTCCGAGACGTAATGAAAGAAGAAGTTGATAAAGTACTTCGAGGGATGAAGAACGGAAAATCGCCAGAAGAAAATGTTTAAATGAGGAGGTGTAAAGATGAAAAAGCAACTTGTCAAATTATTCTCAATATGACTGTGGAAGAGAAAAATACCCCGAAATTGGAGTAATGCTATTATTATTTTATTGTACCAGAAAAGGGACAAAGAACGCGTCAAAACTACAGACGAATTAGCCTACTGTCAGTTCTGTACAAAATGTTCACCAGAATCATTTTGAATCGTTCTGAACGAGACTTGGATTTTAACCAGAGAACGGAACAGACTTATTTCGTCGTGGATTTAGCACAATGGAACACATGCAAGCATTGATTGAGGTTATGGAAAGGACTAATGAATATGAATTTCCATTATGTCTGGGATTCATAGATTTTGAAAATGCCTTCAATTCCGTCTCTTTGTCAGCAGTACTTAGATCAATGGAACATCAAGGCATCGAGAGTGCATACATCAAGTTACTACTAAACCCGACTGGGACATCTGTCATTAGACTATATCAAGAGAATGAAAAATTAGACTTGGAAAAGGGATAAGGCAAGGAGATTCAATTTCTCCAAAACTATTTTCAGCGGTCCTGGAGGGAGTGTTACAAAATTTAAACTGGGATGATGTTGAAAAAAAAAATGATTGACGATTACTTTAATCACCTCTTATTCACTGATGATATACTCCTGTTTGCTTCGAGTGCAGAAGTAGAAACCAGAATGGAAGAACTGTGTAATCAGACTTCGAAAATAGGCCTTAAAATGAATTTAAGTACAACAAAAGTAATATATAATCAACATGCTGAAACGAAGGAAATAAAGATTCACGGAGAGACAATAGGCATAGTTAATTAGTATGTTTACTTAGGGCAGCTCAAGACATCGGATGCCAAGTTGACAGATTAAATAAATAGAAGATGTAGAATGGAGTGGAGTTCATTTGGAAGACTACACTCTATTTTCAAAAGAGAACTCAAGCATAAAGTTTATAATCAATGTGTCTTGTCTGTAGTGATATACAGTACTTCTGTGAAATGGACATTGAATGCGCAAACGACTTAATGATTAAGAGTCACACAAATGAAGAGATACATGGTAGGGATAACTAGGAGGAACAGGAAGAAAAGTGAATGGATTCGGGCACAAAAGATAGAAGATATAATCAAGACAGTGAAAAAGATGAAGTGGAGATTGGCCAATCACATAGCTAGACGAACAGATGGAAGACGGACGATGAATATATTGCATTGGATTCCTAGAGAAAAGATACGCCCGAGATGACGTCCAAATGGAATATGGGTAAATGAAATCAAGCATTTTTCAAGAGCTACATGGATGGGGATAGCAGCAGACCGAGATAAATTAAAAGGAAAGGGGGAGGCCTTCATTCAGCAGTGGATAGAAAACGACTGAATATTATATATATTCTAGATATGAGTGTTCATTTGAAATAGGGTTACTTGTTATTAAGATCTAGCTCATAGAAAGCAACTACCTTTTTAACTGAGTTCTCTCACAACAAAAATGTTTTGTATACGACAACATTAACTACAGCGGAACAATCTACAATAATGTCTGAACACTATAAGGCAATAAATAGTCCATAAGAATCTCACTAAGAACAGCTTAGACTGGCGTGACGAAAGATAGTAACAATTCTTTTCCCCACCAACTCCATGTAAAACGTGCCATTTGCATGCAACCGGTAAGATCATGATTACAACATCATGAATGGGACATTACTTGTTGGTACAAGGTTTTCTTCTCGGTTGAGACTCGCATCTATCTCTAACCAAACGAAACCAGTTGGAGAGAGACTGGAGATGCTGCACACCTGCGTCATGCTGTACTTCACGTACAGCAAGATGGTTGATCTTTGACCTATTGGACCGGTATCATCCATGACCGCAGAACGCCCCTTGTTCATGAATAGAATAAACGATGACGAGTGTGAAATATCGGGATGGGGCATTCTTAAGCAGTTTGTTCAACCTTTTCAACAGCACATCGACCAGGATCTCTGTTTTCTTGCAGGATGATAATGCTCGATCACATTGTGCTACAATTCACAATCAGTACTGTAGAAAATCGGTTACAAGAAGAACCGACTGGCCTGCGACGTCTCCTGACATGAATCCAATTAAGCATGCTTAGGATATGCTCAAAAGGTCTGTCAGACAAGACCCCACTTCTAATATATCTTCAAGATCTTCGAAGAGTTGCGGAAGCGGTATGGGAACAATTAGAGTCGTTTGAATCGACCTTATCAACAGCATGCCTTCGCGAGTGCAAGCAATATGGAATGCAAGTGGAAGTGCGACATTGTACTGATTTGCTGTAGAAGGTGTCGTCATCGATATTGTACCTGTGTAAATATTGCCCTGGTTGACATTCTGTTTTGTCTTTACGTATTAGTTGGCTTCAGAGCAATAAGGTTCTCTCTTTTTGCTACCTATATATTGTACTTTCATTTGGCATTAAAAAATTCCTACATTCCTGCTAAATTCTGTTACACTTACGTAGTGCAAAACTTTTTTTTTATATGTGTATTTCAATTATAAGATTGAACTTTTGTGTACCACTGTACCAATATATACACCAAATTCTTCTGCAACAAAATGCCTTTTCTAAAACTTTATAGAATAATACAGATGTTCCTAAATAGAAATTTAATAACTGAGATTGTTTTCATCTATTACAAGTGCAATATATAAACGACGTGGTAAAACTTGTAAACAAAATATTAGCACCTAAATCTCACTTACAATTTCTCAAAGGCAGACTCTGTAAATATATCCTTTTGTTTATCTTTCGGAGCATTAATATAAGATATTACGTAATTGTTTAAATTTGCATATAATGTAATTGAAATTTTCTCCAGCAGATGGTCAAAATAAACTGAGTAATAGTTTTCAACAGAAAAACAAAAATATTTTCAAATCTCTTGTTGGTTAAAGTCCATAAAAGTGCAAGAATATATGATCAAACTATGTTCTGAATTTTGTTCTATCAAACTCTGCTTAATTCAGAAAATAAAACCATAATTCCCTAGTGATTTCAAAAAAATTTCTTCATATGAATCTCTTGGTCAAAGAATAATAAATCTTTCCTTGAATCCATATTTCTCACAAATGATTTTGTTTAATACATACAGTATGTAGAAACTTCTAAAATATTTAGTATATTTAGCTAAAAATAAAATCTTTTTGTGTTCAGAAGTAACTTAATTAGAGAAGTAAAGATTTTTAAAAGTTATAACCTACTGTAGGGAACGGTCAATTCTCTACGGAAATATTCCTTTTTAAATATTTTCTCTCACTCAAAAAGACAATCCAAATATAAAAAACTATTAGATGATATAGAAAAAAAAATCAGAGGTCGAATAAATGTTGCAATTTTAATAACTAAAAAAAATCAATCTCGTAATGGAAAAGTTTATTAACAGAAACTTACAGATTAGAAAATTAAAAAAAAACGATGTTTTCTCACTAACATTCATGACAACTGTCACACCATCTGAAGTTCCAAGATGTTCTGCACTAAAATGCAAGAAAACTATAATGTGTTTTAAACTTTCTGAACGGGGTCAATATTGACGACTTTTAACGTTCGCAAATGCTTTCGTTTAATATCATCGACGGAGTCAATCTTGACGACTTTTAACGTTCGCAAATGCTTTCCTTTAATATCATCGACGGAGTCAATGTTGACGACTTTTAACGTTCACAAATGCTTTCCTTTAATATCATCGACGGAGTCAATCTTGAATTTAAACGTTCACAAATGCTTTTCTTTAATATCATCGGCGGAGTCAATATTGACGACTTTAAACGTTCACAAATGCTTTTCTTTAATATCATCGACGGAGTCAATCATGACGAATTTAAACGTTCACAAATGCTTTCCTTTAATATCATCGACGGAGTCAATCATAACGACTTTAAACATTCACAAACGCTTTCCTTTAATATCATCGACGGAGTCAATATTGACGACTTTAAACGTTCACAAACGCTTTCCTTTAATATCATCGACAGTCAATCTTGATGACTTTTAACGTTCACAAATGCTTTCCTTTAATATCGGCGAAGTCAATCTGAAAAACGAAAGCGTTGGGAGTATGAGATATTTGTGAAAAAATATTATTTGTGACATATTAAATAGTTGTACCAAATTGTATCTTGTGTGACTCTACTACACTGACAATATTTATATAGATGAAGATTCCGATACTACTCAAAAGTGTGTAGATGCTTTAAGATGCTACCTCATTACTCTATATTTTCATGATTATTTCTCTAAAGCATCTAAATTTAAAATTTAATATATGGACGTTAAATTTAAAACACAAACCTTCCATATGATTCATGTAAATGAGAGGGAAAATCTATAGACCTAGCAGCATGTAGGATCTACAACAATACGGCAAATGCCTATATTTTAGGATTCTGTGATTCAAATCGTTTTCTTTGCTTAAATCAATTTTCAACTTTAATGTGTAAAATGAAAATAAGTAAACAGACACACTTTCTTAATATTCTTTTTTGAATTTAATGATGCTTATTTATCATGTAAAGTACATATAAACAGCTTTCAAATTTAGGAGTAATGGGCCCTCTAAAACTGTCTTCAATCGTTTTTCACCCGCGACCCACTATACGCAATTTTTTGTAGTCTTCGAAACTCGCTTGCAAAATATCTTAAAATACATAGATTGAAAGAAAGCGAATGAGATATACTTTGTCACTAATGACTTCAGGAATACTTTCGGGGCGCAGTACACGCCAAAAGTGCCCCCTCGAAACTTTTCATTAAAATATATCGGGTTATCCCACAAGTAATGTCTTGAGTGATGACCGCTGCAATGACGCTATCTGACGAGCGAATAATGAAATAGACGCCACGTGCCATAGATGAGTCATATAGGACGCTTGATTCAAGTACTGAAAGTTTCATTTGTCTCCCCATTTTATACGCAAACATGATGTAGCTCCTACACGCATTACTGCCTCCGCAATGTCACGTCGTATTGCAGAAATGTTGAAATAATTGTCCATATCTCTGGTTATAGTTGTCGGATTTAATTGGTCTTTTCTTTAAAATAAAGTCTGAGCTACAAACTATTTTATGTAAGAACATAATTTTCTCTAAAATCAGTCGTTTTAAAGTACAATATTAAATAAGAAAATATTATAGGCTAAATTGACTTTTTAAAACTTAACTGAAAAACTATTTAATTTTTGAAAATATGCTCATAAATAGAATTGTAGCCTAAGGAATGATCTTTCATTTAAAAAAAGAATGATCGAAATCGGATATCATAGAGATGAAATATGTTGCATTTTAATAAGTAGCGTCGGCCGCCACTTTCAATGGCCTTATTTTACATAGCTACAATTTGAAATGTCTATTATGTATTTTCATGCTCTATACATACCAGGGTTTCATGTGGTCCCCACATTTTATACCAAAATATACCTTTTTGGCTTCTGCTACAAGGACTAATATGTCAGTCAAGTGAATCGAGTGAGTATTATTTTTCCCCATTTCTCAAATATGTAAAAATACATATGTCTACAGTTTCTATATCATTTCTCGACGCAAAGCATTTAAAAAGTGTATAAAGAGTGCACTAAAGATGCTCGAGAATTTCCTTGAAGTGAATATGATGTTTACCCATCACTTACTGAATACAATATTGATGTAAACACACTCTTATAGCGCTTGTACAGTTTCCAGTACAAACTTTGATCTCTAATATATTTTGCACACTTTGTTTTTCAGAACGTCAAGTTTGAGCCATTCTTCGAGCATGTAAGACTCGTGTCTTAAATTGATTATGTGGTTCATTTGATCACTTTACAGAATTTTGACTGTATAATGGGTACATGTTTTCAGCACAAATTCTGATAGCCTATCTTGAACACGCTGAGATTTTATCAAATAGGGTAGTCGCTATAGGGCGTAATGGTTCCAAGGCCAGCTCAGAGGGGTCATCCTGATGATGACTTTCAATTTCATGTCGAATCAACTAATCTGCATTGTATCAACTTGCTTAATATCTTTTACCTTTGCTTTCTCGGAGAGGTCCAGGGGGCCGCGATGAATCAATGGTTAGAGCGTCGCACTTTGCAACTTGGGGTCGTCGGTTGAAACCATGCTCGCGTCATGTGGGCTTTGTGGTGGGCAAACATCGTGTGCGTGACTTTTCTGGGGGGTCCCGTTTCCTCCCACTGTCTTCAGTCCACCAATCATTCGCATCATAATCCATCCGGCCTAAGTTAAAGTTCCCTAAAGGCCTTAAAAAATAAATTCAAACTCAAATTCGAAGAGATCCAGTAATGTAGGTCTGAGTACATAAAATATACATAACTGTGTCTAAAGTTATATTATTTTTCAGAGGTCCGAACCTCCAGGACCGTTCCCCGGGATACCGTCCTTGAATCATTTAATGTAAAATTTAATTTTCTCTATGTCTCAAATTCCCTACAACGTTGGTTAAACTTTAGATTCAGTTTTTCATACAATTTCTTCAATAAAACGAAGAGAACTTGTCACTACGGCTAAAGTAAGGTACTTTAGTAGTTTTATTTCATAAGTTTGTTGCAAAAAAAAAAACAACTAATATTGTAGAGTTCGACATTTGGAAGTAGACAACGTGACATGTTCGCTACAAGCTATACTGCTGTTGCTATCTCCCGCGAGCGAGGTCAGTGCACTGTAAAATAAATAAAATCTTACGTTTTCTACAACATGCTGCCAAATTGTCTTACTTACCTTACTGCTTGTAGCTCAGTTGATTAACGCATTAAGTTGTCACCTACAGGACCCGGCTTCAATCCCCAATTGCAGCAACTGTATTCTCTATCAAAACTGCTTAATGATATGATCTCACTTATTAAAATTCTTCTTAAAGGCAGGGTTACCAGATCAATTTTTACCAGTGAAGGACAGTAAAGTTAAAAATGGAGGACAACTGCCGATTTTTCTTCTAATGGAGGACAACTAAGCTAAGATTGGAAGACAACTCTACCTTTCATTCAAAACCCTATAAAGAAACGGTGACAACTTTCAAATTTCAGTTTTTACAGGACAAGTTACACAAAATTTTACATTTTTATTCCTATCAAGTAATCAAATTTAATGAAAATGCAAAGTGCTTACCAAATGATAAACAATTTGCTTGATATTTCGGTAAGAAATATTTGATTAAAATTAAGAAATTCGATCACAGGAATACGAATAATGTCCAATTCGGAACTTACACTAGAGAATGGAGGGCATTTCAAAATATTTAGAAAAGTAGGGAGGACAAGATGGAAAATAGAGGATATGTCGTCCAAAAGGAGGACGTCTGGCAACCCTGATTAAAAGTGTTCTAATTTTCCTGTTTTATTTTAGTAAAAATAGATTTTAAAAGGTGTACTAAAAGATACATAGATATAGAATAATACACAGAAAGAGATCAATAATATGAAATAGTGATCGATAGTGAGAAAAAGTATTCAAAGTAGTGAACGGTGTATTTTCTACCGCGAACAGCACAGTAGTTTCCTCCAGTGGCAGATCCAGGATTTTCGTGAACGAGGTCGCAGGTGGAATAGACCAGAAACATCTTCGGTATTTTTCGGCTAAGTGAATTTTTAAAGTAAAAAATTATCATATTTCCCCTTAAATTATTGCGTTTCATAACGAAATGTGACGCCGGTATCCCCAAAGATTGATATTTCTAGATAAATTATATTTGTCCGAAAACAAATTGAAACTTTTTTGAGATAATTTGTTGAAAAATGATGCTATAGAAAACTGTTAGCATATAGATGCTGTCTGGATCCGCCACTGTTTTCCTCAGACATATATTTACCGTATTTTCTGCGTGTCTTTGTACTATTCGAAAAAGAATAAAAATAATTTTATCGTACATGTTAGGGGAAAACTTCGTTCCATAATTGTCCTGTGTCGTCTTGAAATTTCTCTAAACATATTTTGAACCAGGTTTATTAGTCCAGGACCCATAAATATGGTAAAATAAAATATGCAGAGAATTTTATTAATGGAATGTGTTTAGGGGTCATACTAGTTTATTCTTTCTTGGGTAGACATTTCGGTTTAAGGACGTTTTCCCGGAAGACGCTATTTTCCAAAATGGCAGATATGAAAAATGAAATATTAAAAATTGGCTTAGAGTGGTCATCTTGGTGTCGAAATACATGTTTTCGAGGCCGACAATAACGAAAACAATAACATTTTCTCAGTCAGAGTAGTAGCTTTTAAAATATCCGCTATTTTGAAACCTGGCGGATGCAAAGACTGGGAAAATAAAAATTAACTTACTACGCTCACCGTAGTGTCTAATTATATGTTCCTGATGGTCGAGAATGCAAATATAATGCTGTTTTGTTCGTCCGAAAAGTATGTCTATCATATTCGTCACTATAAAATGGCAAATACGATGACTGGAACGTAGAAATTTCACTGACAATGCGCATATTGCTTGTTTAAATTATGTTTTTCGAATAAATTATGGTGAATTGTTGACTTTTCTCGTCCCAATAATTGTTTGAACTATATGCGTCATTTCTACATATGATAATTATTATGTGTAACTGCAACGCCTAACTATTCTTAAAATTATTTTTTCATTACTTTTGTATCATTTCAGATGAATTGAAATGGATCCATAAATTGTGAAATACAAGGAAATCCGACTTAACTCTAAACTTCCCAATGTTCAAAGAGTCTCTAAATGTATTATTTGTCAAACTGACAAACCTAAAGTTAATATTTCTTCAGCCCATAATGGCTGAAAGAGACTCAGGGAAGCAGCTGAAGTGAGGCAGATGAAGTATTGAAACGATTGAAGTTATTGGATGAGAGTGCTGTGTTTTACTATCATGTGGAGAATGAGTGCTATAAATCATATACATTGAAAACATCGTTAAATACATTGCAAACAAATTCTGAAGAACCTAATGTCGAAGATAGTAGATTTTCGGAGGAGCAAGTCTCAAGTAGGCCTACATCTAAATTGTGTAAGTCCTTAAGGTCGAAGTCCACTGAACGTCCTGAACCGAGTGTAAAACAGTCTCCTGATGATCTGTCTTGTATTGTGTGTAATCACGTACGAACAACTGAAGGTGGTGAAAAAGTGAACAAGAAGTTTAGGGTTTGTGAAGAGCAGAGAGCGAATAAATTTTTAGCAGCAACTTGTTACTTTGGAAACGAGGTTTTTAATCGCATAGCTTATCTGGATAGTGAAGAAAGGATATTTGCAGCTAATCTATTTGCTCACGGTAAATGTATGAAAGCATATATACTGAAATATCAGAGATCATTACAAAAGTCAGAAGAACCTCGTAGCCAAACCTCCTTCTCAATGAGGTATCAACTATTTCAGAAATTTAACGAAGTTTTGAATCCACTTCTGCAGAATGGCTATGGCTTCACACTCAGTGAAATTAGGGATTTGAATAAAATCTTGATGCAAGAGTCGAAATATACAACAATGAAGTAAAGATTTTTCTTGTAAGAACTTATCAAGATGGAATCCGTTTTTGTCCATCAAAGCGGAAAAACGAACCTCTTCTAGCATTTTCTTCTTCCTTATCTCCCGAAGATCTTGCATCGAGAAGATGTCTTGATCGGTGAAAACAACTCCGCAAATTTTGAGAAGCGCAATGGAGGACATTGACTTTCAACTTGATGACAAGTTTTGTGATGCAACTGAACTACGCAACTCTTGGGACAATACAAGAATACCAGATGTATTTCTTAATTTCTTTTCATCGTTATTTAACGTTAGTAAAATTCACATGTTGCAGACTCAAGCACTGCAACCCAACACAATGGAAGCAAATGAAGAAACTGATAGTACGACTGATGGTGAATACTCAACAATGAAACAGAATGCCATGCAGCTTTCATGTCTTTTCAAAATTATATATTATAAATTATACAAGGGTTCAAAGAAGACACTATTACACTTGATGACGGGTCATAGTATATACGACAGATGCAAAAGTAAAGAACTCATCACCTCCATGAACCGTATTGGTGTGTCTGTTAGCTACCAGGAGGTAATTCGTTCTAGAAATCTGCTCGCTGCTTAGACAAGTCTTGCCAAGAAAGAAACACACCTATTTCTAGCCATTTCAACTCTTCGGGATTTACCATAGCTGCTCTTGACAATTTTGACTTTGAAGACATTTCATCCTTATCTGGAACACACCATATGGCAATTGTATTGTTTCAGGATATTACCGGAGAAGCTATATCTGGGAAACCAAATATTTCTTCAACAAATTTACAAAAACGAAGTTGTAAACTGAATTGTGTTTTGCCGTGCCAAGTTGTCGGTAATTATGTGAAGCCCACTGAACCAACTATAGTCCCACAAACGTTCAAAACAGCTGAAGAACTTGGAATTAAACTGAAATGTACAGAGACATCTCACGCAAAGAACAAAGAATTCCTCATGACCTTAGCAAGATATGAAGTGTCAGCCACAGAATAAGCCACTTTACCTCCGTGGGGTGGATTTCACTCTTTAGTTTCTGAAAGGTCGGCACCAAAGAAACGAGTGGGGTTCCTTTCCATGATTCCATCTCCTGTCACTAATTACAGCACTGTTCTTTCAGCTCTTAAAATTTTTGACAACATCCGCATTCAGTTGAACCAACCAGTGATGCCGGTTTTCTGTGATGAAGGCGTTTTCCATACAGTAGTTGAAATATTTCTTCATAGGCCTGAAGAATTTCAAAATTTGTATCCGATGATGGGAATGTTCCATTTTTCTAAGGTGCCTTTGCGTTGTATAGGGAAATATATAACTGGAAGTGAGTTAGACGACGTGCTTATTGAGACAGAACGTTTTGGCATCGATTCTATTAAATCAGTATTAAGTGGATCTCATTACAGTCGATCATTGAAAGGAATGCTTATCCTTTCAGAAAGCATTCAGGCGTTGAAACTGCGGGCTTTTTGGAGTGCGAACAAATACAAGGACTACAGTGATAACGTTCAAGGCATACGTGAGCTAAAAAAATGCAGTAGATACTAAGGACCAAATAAGATGCAAAGAAATATTTTACTCTTTATTAAATTCAGATGACTACAAGAAATTACACCAGGCTGTTGAGGATTTTGATTTCGAGTGTTGCCAAAAGCCTGAACTCTGTAATTATTTCAATATGTTTTTGCGCATGGCTTCCTTAGTAAAAAATCTTGTGACAGCTGACCGCGAAGGTAATTGGAACCTTCATGTGGAAACAGTTTCAGAGCTTATGAGTATCCTTCAAACATTCAACTGCATTCTTTACTTGAGATACGGTTCATGGTACTTGGAAAGGATAAAGAAACTGGAAGCAGATTGTCCAGTTCTATATGAAAAAATCAAGGAAGGTCACTTTGTAGTGCATGATAACGAAGAAAAATTCAATTCTGTATTTCCTGATATGAAATTGGAACAAACGATCCAGAGATCGCAAAAGAGTTCAAAAGGAATTGTTAGACAGACAAGAAAAGCCCACTACGTTGCTGAATGGGAGCTTGTATACCATGGGCTATTAGCAACTTGTTTCGAGAAGTAACTAATGCAAAACTTATGGATCATACTGAACTGTTTCATCATAAATTAACGGGCAAGAAAGGGTCTCTTTATAACAACTATGTGAAAAGAGTGTTCAACATTATGATTGATGTAGTAAACCCATATAAAACCTCCATAAGTCCTCCCTTTGTAACTTTATAACAAAGCAATGTGTTGATGAGAATGAAAAGATGCGCCTTCTTAATATATTTAAGGATGGTTCTCAACATTACATAGAGTTTCGAAAAAAAAGGTATGTTCTCAAAGTGAAGAAGTTTAGTGACAAAATACCGAAGTTGAAAGCTTCCTCTTTCTGTTGCTCAGGTCCTGAAACAACAATACCAGGTACAGTAAATGTCACATGTAAACAAATTTCACAGACGCAGAAAATTATTGAGATTGCACGAGAAAGAGGAGAATCTCTCAAGGATATTTTAGCATATGATGTTCTTCCATCTAATCGTCTGTTTGAGGGTGAGCATACAACAAAAGCTGCAAAACACACCTTAATTTCAGAACTCGAGGAAAATTTAACAGTAAATAATTACAAATTTAATCAGAATCCTGAATCAATGAAACAGCGGTACTAGTAGATTTCATGTCTTAAATTCGAAAGTGGAAAATATCATCTGACACATTTGGAGAGTTAGTCACATCCACTATTGAGGGCTCCAAGAAAGTATGCTCGGCTCAGGAAATACATTTCATATTCGACAGTTTTATTGAACAATCCGTCAAGGAAGAAGAAAGGCTTAGGAGAGCAAGACACAGTGGAACCGTTGAACTTGCAAGTATATCTTTTAATACCAGAGTCCCTGTTCAGTTAGACAAATTCTGGGCATCGCCTCAAAACAAGACAAACCTCCAAATATTTGCCCAACAATTTATTCCTTCATTATTCAAAGAATCCCAAATACCTGTTATTCTAAGTGAAAGTGTGGTTGATGAAAACGTTTACCCTGCTGTTCTAACTCTGAACAATGACAACCATGATATTAAGGAACAAACTAGTAGCATTGAAGAGGCAGATTATCGAATTGTACCGCATGCGAACTGGGCTATTGAGCAAGTTTCTAAACGCATCGTTATTCTGTCAAATGACACTGACGTCTTAGCGTTGTTACTGAGATACATGATGGCTTTCTGTAGCAAACGTGTTGATGAAGTATGGACAACTTTTGGAAGTGGAAATAAGCGATGAATCATTTCTTTATATAAGCTTCTACAAAACCTTGGGTCTCAACTCTGCAGTGTCATTATTAAATCCCACATTTTAACCGGTGATGATGCCTTAAGTAAAACTGGTACAAAACAAGCAGTCATTAGAGCAGAACCAGTGAAGTACCTAGAGCAGTTTGATGAAACCGACAATCTATCACAAGAAGAATTTTCTGAAGTAGAAAAGTATCTCGTAAAAATTTGGTCACCAACTGCAAACGCTGAAACATTTGATGATCTCAGATTTGTTTTTTACACCCAAAATCACACATCCCTTGATATGCTTCGACCGACATCATACTCAATTCTAGGGCTCATTCAAATTGCATGTCTATGTATAAGAAATTCTCTCACATTACTTTTTCAAAATATGGTAACATTAAATCCTGTGGAATGTGGCTGGGAAGAGGTAGATGGACATTTAATACCCTCAAAGTTTCTCAACCATTTGCAAGGTGACATTTTAATACTGTGTGGATGCAAAACATGCAAAAATAAGGCATACAAATGCAGAAAAACCAGAGTATTTTGTACAGTGTTCTGTAAATGTAACAAAAAAATGTAAAAATTCAGTGTAGAAATTTATCACTGACATTTATGGCAATATATATTCAATTCAAATGGAAAATCTTAAAAGAAAATTGTAACATACGTAATTCTTTTCAAAATGTTGATAGTAAGAATGGCTAAAAAATTACCAACTGACCCGGATTTAACAGTATGTAACTTATTATACTACTACAAGTTAGTACAAGTTAAAACATTTCTTCAGCCAAAGTTATATATTTCTTGCTTAAAGATCCCTTCAAAAAGTTGAAAAAAGTTTAAATAAACTAAATAAATTATTTCGGAAAGAAATAATTTCTAATGTGCATACCTGTCTCAGGACCCACAATGTTGAAATTTTCATATGAGCGTGTTAAAAGTTGTGTATATACTGCGTTCCATTTATCGTATCCGCCATTTCCAATTGACAAATATGATAGACATACTTTTCGGACGAACAAAACAACATTACATTTGCATTCTCGAGCATCAGGAACATATAATTAGACACTACGGTGAGCGTAGTAAGTTCATTTTTATTTTTCCAGTCTTTGCATCCGCCATTTTTCAAAATAGCGGATATTTTAAAAGCTACTACTCTGACTGAGAAAATGTTATTATTTTCGTTATTGTCGGCCTCGAAAACATGTATTTCGACACCAAGGTCCACTCGAAGCCAATTTTTAATATTTCATTTTTCGCGTCCGCCATTTTGAAAAATAGCGTCTTCCGGGGGAAGAACGTCCCAAAACCGAAACGTCTACCCAAGGAAAAAATAAACTAGTATTATCCCTAATTACATTCCATCAATAAAATTCTCTGTACATGTGTATTTTTGCGGGACCCTATCCCATATTTTGCGGGACTATATAGAAGTACTAGGTCGTTTGAAAATAAAGGGCCAAAATATACAATACCAATACTCAATCCGTCCTGTCTGCTATTACACGGGGCCGATAGAACCGTGGGTAATTGCGTTCAAGGTCACAGCAGTCTAAACGCAATTTGAAGTTTTGAATGTGTTACAGTGCTTTACTTGTGTTGCATCATTTGAACAAGGAAGGACATAGGGCGCCAGAAACGTATGTAATAGTGATGAGTACACGGGATGCGGCGTTGACTCAATTTCAAGATGGACAGTGGGTCGCTGCTTTAAACGATTCCATGCGCGAGGACCACAGACTGCAAGACGAGGGAGTTAAAGGACGCACGTGAATAAGAACGCTTTAAAGCCATGTGTAGAGCATAATCAATACACACCACGGTCAGGGAACTTGCCCGATAATTCAACCATTTCCAATCATTTACAGCAAGTAGGAAAAGTGAAACAGTGGACAACTGGGTACGGCATGGGCTGACGGACCCTATCATAAACACCTTTAATAACCTGCTACTTCATCACCACAGTACTCGATTTTATTGTGTCATGTGATGAAAAGTGGATCACGTACAATAATGACTAGAGAATTAAGTACAGTGGTCGGACATTGATAAGCCCGGGAGACTTTTCAAAGTTGGCTTCAAAAATGGTTTCATTGTCAGTGTGAAGGACACAGCAATGCACGTTGCCCATTACAAGTTCATTCTTTCTGATGAAACTATTACCGCTATTGCATGCCGTACAGAAATTGTCGAGACACACCGGTAGTTGTAGGATCCTCTGCTCTTAGCAGGCAAAGAAGGATCCTCTGCTCCTAGTTGACAACGCTAAATCTCACGTGGTAAAATTAAGAAGCAGTAGCTGAACGAACTGAACTATTAAGTATTCCTCTTAGCATTAACAGAATACCATACGCTTATCCATCTAAGCCACTTCCTGAAAGGGTATTCAAAAACAGTGATAGTGCAGAATAGTACCTTCTGGAACATCATTGCCTCATGGGAGTCACTCTTCTGCAGAGAGTCGTGAAACAATTACTGAGATGCGTCGCCGCAGACGCAGACTATTTTGAGTGAGAAAGGTCCTGAACAGCTAAGACTGAATTTGTCTCCGTTTGACTACGGAAATATTGTAGGGTTAGAAGGGTACATCACTTAATCTCTCAGGTGGCAATGTGCTTGGTTTTTCTTCTGTAACTACGACAAGAATGAATACGGGTATCGCGGACAGTTTTCACAATTGAAGCAAGAAGGGCGAGTATTCCTGAGTATCCTCGGTGATGACTAAAACATATGAGGAAACATTGTGTCAAATCACATCCTAATTTAAAGCATTATTCCACGCACTTTATAGCATATACTTTGGTCATATGATATATCGTATAGCATATGGTTTGGTTGTCGCCGATTATAATCTGTACCAACAGGATAATGCAACTGCGCATCGTGCATGTGTGTCACAGAACTGGATCAATGAAGACTGACTTCCAGGGATATCCTTAGTTCCCGTATTTACTGGATTTGAGTTCCATGTAACACGTGAGACAAACTGCAAGACTCACGCAATGGTTTGCAACCACATCGCTGCGTTATGAATACCGTTGAATGTACCTAGATAGATACAGCCACATAATGACTCAAAACCTCTTGGATTCCCTGCCATGTCGAGTAACTGAAGAGAGGAAGAAATTCAAAGTTATTAGGTAGATGTCTCATATTTTTGCATCTCAGTTACAATGGCGTGGTGTTGTAGCTGTGTTTCGCCCTACGTCACGATGCATCATAGTGACGTCATTGCATGTCCTACTTGTTTTTATTGTTCTTGTTTTCTTTTATTTCGGATCATAGGCTACTTATATGAAAAGTGTCCTTGGATATAATTGGCTGCAGAGTAATTGAATTAAATTATGAATTTCTTCCTTTTCGGCTGATTTTACTCTTTTCTTTTGTTTTACTTACTTTCGAATAAATTATTTTTGCTATTTGCTATTAATTATAAACCGGTAATTGCTGTATATAGGTTGTTGCTAGTATAAATAATCAAGGGACTATTTTCCCCCCGTTCTTTTTTTCCTAGCTAGATGAGATGTGTGAGTTTTTGTTACAAGTTCAAATGATGGGACTTGCAAATTTTGTATATTATTTACAAGATCCTGTATTTCTTAATTTAAAATAGGATCATTACAATTCCAAGAACTTAGTGAATGACGTAAATCAAGTCGGTTTTGAGACATAAATAGTTAATTATTTCTTTTTCTTTAAATTTACGTAATTTTAATATCGGGCATTGATTTGTGTAGCAACACAACATTAATTCAATCGTATATTGAGTATATATTGCGTTCTCTAACGATTAATAATCATGATATTTTTCTCTTTTAGTGATATGCTTACTACTATAATTATGTCACACTGAACATTTTGCACAAAGACACCACCTATTCCGCCAGATATGGTTGGGTTTATAACCTAGTCTGATTTCCCTAACCTCTCAAAATTCTCTGTTTTTGCTTTAGCCTAAATTCTTCTTAAAATTAATCAGCGGTTCTTGTTCAATAACTTAGCTTTTTATGAAGTTAGGTTAAGTTAATATGCTATCGAATTCATTCAGCGTAGCCGATAAATTCTGTGAATTCTTAACATGCTCAGCTTCTGTACTAATATTTATAATCAACGCAAAATACCGAAGCTTTATAGTTATATTAAGAACACTTAGATTTAAGTTCTGATATGGGTCATTCCATGTCAAGTGGTCTGGGGGTCCCCGCTCGACCATCATGGATTTCGATAAAATTTGGTTGGAACATACACACATGTCCCCAATGAACATTGGTAAAGTTTTACGTTCGTCGATGCAATACTTGCGGAGCTAGAGACATTTGTGTGACACCATACTTCAGCCATCGACCGTATGATGCTGAGGTTGCTACAACTTTGAGACATAATAACTATGGCACTATTTGTTGAGAGAAACAAAATTTTGCCAGATTGTACAACTTTTTGTGTTCTATGAAACAAAATAAGAAAAACATTTTCAAGAGCGATATTCATGTAGATAATTTGGAGCAAAGTTGGCCGAAAAAATTGCGCCTTCAAAAAAGATGTAAAGTTTGATTTTTGATATCTCTGAAAGTAAGGATAGGAAAAACGTGAAACTTTGCGCGTAAAAACTTAGCAATACAGTGTTGTCGAATACAAAATGCCATGCTCCTACAGCTTTCCACTCGTTGACAAATTGAGTTGAAAGTTGACGATTGTTGTAAAAAAGCCCAAAATAGTGTATTTTCAACTAGCGGTTACAAAAAAAGACCTTCTGAAAACTGTTTTAAATCATTTTCATTAGAAAGAGCATGTTTCAACCTCCCTAAGAAAGACTGGTTGGTTGATTTTTCATCGCGGGCATATAAGGTTCTAAAAATAGGGTCAAAGTTGGAAACTTCGTTATGGTAACGTCACATGCATTCTATTATGTTTTCGTCTTGTTTCTTCAGATTCAGCACATCTAGAGCAACGGTATAGAACATAAAAGAAGGATACATTGTTGACGAACATACATTGAGTGAAATAAAATACATTTAAATGGCTAAATATACACTTTTGTCGTGACATGTCACAAACTAAAACACTTAATACAAACAATGTTACATTATTGTTAGAAATCATTGGGTAAAATAAAATCACTTAAATGGCTAAATATACAAATAATACTATAAAACATGTCGTACACAAAATAACATAATACGATCAAGATTACATTGTTGCTAACAATATTGTAATGGGAAGTGGATCATTGGGCCTGTATGTTAACATAACCGCAATGAAAACAAACCACGAACAACAAGAATTACACAATGCTGCGTAAGCGACCCAAGAAGTAGACGACACTAACACCAAGCGGTGAAGCTTGGAAACAATGGAAATACGTACCAAAATGGGATATAAAAGGCCGGTCAAGAGCATGAGAAGTATCACTTACTCGTTTCGAACCTCTTCCTCCCTGACTTGGACTGGAGTCGGTATACCTAAACCTTACTAACCTGGACTGGAGTTAGTATCTATGACCTAAACTCTTTCCATTCCGAAATCCCAAAGTCGAAGATATCACTACATTAGAGGTGAACCACAAGTAAATTCAATACAAAAGCCCGCGTACAGGACACTCTTTTTAGTACTGTAAAGTTGTTGTATGCTATATAGTTATTGGAACTTTTTATAATAAACCAGCGGTCGGTTAAAAACGTCAATAAGTGTGTTGCTCTATTATTTCATAAATAACCACAATAATAATCGATCCTAGGTCATTCTACCACGTCATATACGATCCTTTCACTAACAGTACTTAACCAAAAGATCATTACGAAGTACTATAAAAGATCATTACGATATACTGGGTGAAATATAAGCACTTACATGGTTAAATATTTGAGTACTACCCAAATATCTCGAAATAATTAATAGTAAGAGGAGAGATATATACTTAATTTCAAAAATTAGAATAATGTTTCAGTATTTACATCATATGGATATACACTTCTGACAGTGTTGAAGTTATTTGATACAGTTTTAAGTTTTTCTTATTCTTTGGAAATCAAAATGAAGATTTTCGTCTACTGTGTAAAAATTATGTTTCTGTAGTACGCTCCGCACTAAATCAGTGAACCGATTAAAGGATTTGGATTCTTTTATATGTATTGGAAGTTTATTATACAGCTTAATTCCCATGTTTATTGTTGATTTGGAGAACAAAGCAGTTTTATGCGGGATGATAGTTTCTCTCGGGCCCCTTGTAACATGATCATGAACATCCATGTGTTTTATATAGACATTATTACGACTATTATATTGCATTGAGCCATGGTGACATTGTCACTACCAGTTCAGATACTTGAACCAGCAATCCCATCGCCACAGGGGTCACGCCCGATAGCCGTGCAATACCGGCCACGAGTGGGTTTCTTGCTTCAGGATCCCAGACCTATAGTATTGTTTCTTCATCGGGGTTCCCAAGCCTAAAGTGGGTATCAATATGGTTCCCAAGCCGAAGTTCGTACTGCCAAATGACAACGAGCACTTATATATGTATTAGTGAATGTAGAAGTGACGTTCCTTAGCGTCGCTTTTGGGAATTGATACTGTCGACCGGACGACGTAACTGAAGGAGCTGGAAGCACGCAAAGATGATGATGTTCTGGAATCCATGTAACCGTGTAATATCGTTTGTGACTGTGGTTTTACAATCTTAAAGGTTACTGTGTCTCGGTAGAAGGAGCGCACACTGCGTAGAGCAAAGCAGATTGAATGAATTGGATTGATATTTGTTAGTATTTATCAGGATAAGATTTATATAAAAACACTTCTGCTGGAAGGATCCTACTAGAATCCAGACAATAGTTTTATTCCAATACAAGATGAGAAGAATACACTTTTCCACAACACTGTAATACTTGAGATGATAGATTTGAATCCTCCAACATTAGTATCGTTTAACAAGTATTTATACTATGCCAAAAACGTAATAAAAGATACACTCATTGCACTGTAACGATTTTTGGTTTTCTTTTTTGTACGAATTCTGAGTACGCGTACGCCTTAATCTTCACTCACGAACTTACAACCTTATGGAGACACTACTGGATACTGTCCGCATTCTGTTCAGACCTTTCTTCTTGCAACTGACTTATCCATTAGAGTGCAGAAGATACGCATCCTTAATATAGTAACAATTTCTCCCTGCATGAGCAACTTCCTTCCTTCTATGTTACTCGTTGGTAAGCTTTTTGGAGTGATTAGTGTGCCCCAATCCACGACTTACATACGTAGTGGCGCTACTACTAACCAACGCGAGCTCACTAGAGCTGACGAAGAATTATATCCCAGGCGCTAACAGCAGCCAGTGGATAGTTTACTAACTTCACAGCTGTAGAATACCAAAACTGGGGAATATAAGCATATAGAGGGTTATTCCTATCCTCTGTTTCCTCTGACTGTTCGACACAAACTCTCTCACTACTACACAGTCGATGCAATAACTTAAAGCGTGTGGCGAACTTCAAAGCATAATATCATTATCAGATTTTCATTGAATTCGAAAGTTCTAAGTGTGGATCAGCACAAAACATTATCTTTTATTAATAGACCAAAAGTATTAACACAATTCTTCCTTATAGTAAGCTTTTTAATGCTTGCTTTTCACCATGGGTGTTCGTCCCCTCTAGCGGCCTTCTGGAGAAGTTTAGTTTCCGCCGCTTTAGCATTATTAAAAGCAAAATGAACATATTGTTTATAATCAATGATTGGCGTAAATATTCACTTCTTGTGACGCTAATCTAGGATCTTTATACTCTTAATATATTTTTAAAACAAATATAGATAACATATATACAAATGAGCAAACGCACAGAATATAAAAAGTTTATCGCGTGCCCTGTTTTTCATGTACAGGCGCTCCCTGTCACATATGGCGTCCGAATAGGTGGTTCTCTGTGTCGTTGGTTTTACTATAATCACCTAATCATATATATATATATATAT
>JAGDQP010010007.1:39223-57153 GCA_022664845.1 Lepisma saccharinum
TATATATATATATATATATATATATATATATATATATATATATATAATACAACACTGTAACATACACTCTTATATACGTGTTAAACTGAAACATATAGTCTTTGCACTATTCATAATATTCATCCGGCAATTCCTTCAGGATTCCATTAGGACAATTTTCTTCAGCTCTTCTTCGCCATTTCCAGTATTCTTCCTTAGTTGGCTTCCACAATTTGCATTGATGTTCTGATCGGTGTCCTAACAACTTTCCATTATTCGGATCAACCAACTCCACTACCTTGACACTGGGTTTGCGAACACATAAATATGGTCCCGTAAACAGGTCAAACATCTCTTTTATCTGCTGGGCTGCAGCATCGCTGATGGGATGAGTTCTGAGAAAAATGAGATCTCCAACGTTAGCGTGCCGCTCCGAAGTCATCTTTTCATTAGCACGTTGGTTCCTCTTCGCCATCTGAGATTTCTTACGTTGTGTAATCATGAGGAGTCGTTCATCCCATGATTTCCCTTTTTCATCTTCCTCTTTCTGGAACACTCGTTTTATGACAGGTGTTATGTCCTTCACGTTCAAATGTGCTTGCACCGGAGCAACATTTAAATTTTCCACAATAGTGTAGTTCAGAATCATAACAATATCCCATAGGTATTTATTCCAGTCTACGTGTTGTCCAGTACAATACAGCCTCCAAAGCCGGTTCAATTCCCTGTGCATTCTCTTCACGGGATTTGCTTGAGGATGATGTGGAGTAGTGTGATATACTTTGATTCCTTTACTGGCCATGGATCCTAAAAACTTGTTAGATATGAAGCACGGACCGTTATCACAAATTATAGCTTCGGCTATGCCTAGGTGTAGAAAATATAAGTCTAAACATTTCATAATCGCAGTAGTCGTGGCTCGTCTCATCGGATACGCCACTAGATACCTGGTAAAGACATCCATGCATGTACATATGTATGCCATATTCGACTTACTAGTCGGTAGTTTTCCCACAACATCAACTGACAATAATTCTCTGGCCCTCGAAACCGTTACTGACTGTAACTTCCTTGATAACGGATGGGGATCCGCTTTATGTCTCATACACAATACACAGTCACGGATATATTGTCGCACATCAGTGTAAATATTTTCCCACACAAAATTTTCTAGAAGTATCGTGTGTGTCTTCGCATATCCAAAATGACCTCTGTCATCATGGTGACATCGTAATACTCGTCTTACTAAACTTTTGGGTACCACAATCCTCCATTTGTCTTTCAAGTGAAAGTCTCGCTTTAACAACACACCTTACTGGATCTTATAATATGATCGCACTGATCATCCCCAACCTATTTCGGGTGAATTGCTCATGTCTTGCTCCAACGCGTTGATGTACTTCATCAAATGTGAATCCTCACGCTGGTACTGCGTCCAATCTTCACTGGTCATATTCGCTAGATCTCCTGGAAGGACATGAAAGTTCAAAATCCTAACGATTTTGGGCGGTTGACATACGGCAATGCGAGACAAAGCGTCCGCTGCTACGTTGGTCACTCCAGGTATGTACTGGATTTCCAATTCCAAATCTTGCATTTCAATACACCACCTATACAATCTGGTGTTCCAATACTTAATACTTTTGAAATGTACTAACGCCTGATGATCGGTTTGTACGATTACGTGATGTCCTGTCAACAAGTTACGCCACTTCCTAATAGCTTTTACAACTCCCACCATCTCTATCTCGGTAATTGTGTAACGCGATTCACAAGCCTTGAGTATATGTCCTGTAAATCCAATAACGCGTTTTCCATCTTCATAACTTTGCGTTAAGATGGCAGCAGTTCCAATGGTTGAACCATCAACTATAATGATAAAATCTTTCGTCATGTCTGGGTGTACCAAGATTACATTTTTACTGATTTCGTGCTTCAGTTCTTCAAAGCAGGCAGTGTGTTCAGGCAACCAGGTCCACTTTTTTCCTTGTTTTAGTAATGGTGCTGATTTACGAGCAAAGTCGTGTACAAACTTGGCGCACCACTGAAAAAATCCTAACGTCCTTTGCAACACTTTGATAGTGGTTGGCCTAGGTAGTGATTTTACTAATTCAACATATTCTGGGTTCTTCGCTATTCCTGCAGGTGTAACCATAAATCCCAAGAAGCTTGCCTCTGACACCATGAATGTGCACTTTTTCAAATTAGCAGTCATGTTCGCTTCTTCCAGTTTGCCTAGCACCAGGTCTAACAACTCGATATGTGTCACCGGGTCTGTTCCTGGAACCAGAATATCATCCACATAGACTAAAATTTTTTCAAGGATGGCAGCTCCCAATACTCTCTGTAGGGCAGCCATTAAACACGCTCCACCGTTCTTGTATCCGAATGGTACTCTGCAATGCCGATACATCTGTCCTTCAAAAGAAAAAGCAAGAAGATCCCTGCAATCGGGGGTTAACTCAATTTGACAGTAGGAATGTACCAGATCGAGAGACGTTGCACAGGTCATTCCATTAAATCTTGCGAAGAGATCGTCCACACGTTCGACCTTAAGATTTGTTAATGAGACAAACTTATTGAGTTGCACCAAATCGAGGCACACTCTAACCTCATCAGGATTTTTCTTTTTGACTACCACCAATGGATGGTGATGCTTAGATACTGCCGGCTCAATGATACCATGATGTAGCCACTTTTGAATCTGATCCCTCACCTTATCTCGATAGCATAACGGAATTGGATAAGGTCGCTTTACTATGGGGTCTTCGGTGGTCACCTGGATTGTATACCTAAATTTGTTGCATTTTCCAGGGAAGTGGGCGAAGACTTTTCTTCTTTTCATAAGTACTTTGAACAACATCTCCTTGTGTTCTGGGGCAATAGATGTTTTCTCCACTACTTCTCTAACCTCTTCTGAAGTAGCATATAAACTTTCATCCCCCATCTCTTTCTTAATTTGCATAGCCTCCACTCTCTTCGGACGGCAAGCCGAACATTGAGTTTCACGAATGAACGGATCATACAACGACTCCATAATTGCTTGGTCCTTTACTTGTGCTAGCGTATATCTTCTTCCCCTTTCGTCTCTACCATGGGTACTACAATCTCATGCTCACCAACTTGGATAGTCACAGTACCAGTACCAAAATTCATCCCGACTCGGTATTTACTCATGTAATCACATCCAAGTAGAAGGCTTTGATTGAGTCCATTGACTACAAAAGCACGGACATCCATTTGAATTCCTTTAACCTTCACTGGAAGATATACTTCTCCTTTCACCATTTTCTTTCTTGTTCCAGTATAATCGACCAGGATTACATGGGGTGCTGGTTTTAGTTTTGGATGTGATATGATCTTGGTAACTCTTTTCCACAATTCCAGGCTGTACAATGTCACTTCTGCGCCACTGTCGACGAGTGACTGCACGACTTCATCTAATATATTTACTTGTATTGTGCTGGTCCATTCTTTTACTTCCGTGTTTTTCATGTACCGTGCCGTGTTTTTCATGTACAGGCGCTCCCTGTCACATCCAACAGATATCTTGTCTTTCAGGCCAATAAAATGAATTAGTAGGGCCGCGCGGATGCATAAATTGTACCAACACAACAGATTGTTCGATGAAAACTTCCACGATGTTGCCTACCCACCATAGATTGTCATAAATGCAGGCAACATAACCAGGAAACTGTTCGGTCAATTTTAAATTCGGATCAACGGTAGCGGGAAGTTTGGCCACGAAGTGAATCGTGTCATTTGAGACTTTTCTGACCGAAATCGAATTCGAATCAACTAGCACAAACTGGTGATGATCTCATGTGCCAGCTATTGTACTGCTAACTTTCCATCTTTCTTCTTGGAGCATCCTGCTTTCTGCTATTTCTTCCTTCGGAACGTATATATATATATATTTAATTCCGTGAATGTTTCTATTACAAAAGTTAAACAGATCTGTTGGGGTCAGTATTTGGTCGTTTGGTGGTCGCTGGAGGTTGATTCGAGAAGCCAAAGTTTAGTTGTACCGCCAATTCCGTCACATGGTGATTTGCCGGGACTAGTGCCGAAATAATTCCATTCGGCCTCTATGTCGAAATCATGTTTGTGAAATTGACAAAATTTTTGTATTGCGCTGCTGAACCGTCACTAAAATAGTGTATTCGTGTAATCTTCTATTTATTCGTGAAAAACGTTTACTTCCAGTGAAAGCCTTGAGCAACATATTGGACAACAAACGAGTAATTCTCTGCAAAATCCATCAGTACGATCAGTTAGCTTTCATTCAGGCTGGCTTTCAACGACTTCAAATATTCGCTTTGATGTTTGGTAACGAAGTGGTGGCCAGTCAGTTTCAAAATTTAACAATCGAGTTTTTCGATGAAACCTTCAATAGTGAGAACATTTGGTACTAGCGTTTCGCGGCCAGTATGTAATCGACTCACAGATTCATATAGCCTGAAAGAATGAAATTACACGCTTTAAAACCTAGCAGAAATAAAAAGCAAACGACACAATGTAAAAGAATGCATGGTGAAGTATACGACGTTGCCACAGCGAAGTTTCCAACTTTGACCCTATTTTTAGGACCTTATATGCCCGCGATGAAAAATCAATCAACCAGTCTTTCTTAGGGAGGTTGAAACATGCTCTTTCTAATGAAAATGATTTAAAACAGTTTTCAGAAGGTCTTTTTTTGTAACCGCTGGTTGAAAATACACTATTTTGGGCCTTTTTACAACAACTTTCAACTCAATTTGTCAACGAGTGGAAAGCTGTAGGAGCATGGAACTTTGTATTCGACAACATTGTATTGCTAAGTTTTTACGCGCAAAGTTTCACGTTTTTCCTATCCTTACTTTCAGAGATATCAAAAATCAAACTTTACATCTTTTTTGAAGGCGCAATTTTTTCGGCCAACTTTGCTCCAAATTATCTACATGAATATCGCTCTTGAAAATGTTTTTCTTATTTTGTTTCATAGAGCACGAAAAGTTGTACAAGTTGGCCAAGTTTTGTTTCTCTCAACAAAATAGTGCCATAGTTATTGTCTCAAAGTTGTAGCAACCTCAGCATCATACGGTCGACGGCTGAAGTATGGTGTCACACAAATGACTCTAGCTCCGCAAGTATTGCATCGGCGAACGTAAAACTTTACCAATGTTCATTGGGGACATGTGTGAATGTTCACACCAATTTTCATCGGAATCCATTATGGTCAAGCGGGGCGCTTTTCTGAAATCAGACCACTTGACATTGAATGACCCATATGTTAATAATCTTGCTATTTTGTAGGTTTGATTAATTCAGCTCGTATTAATTTTATGCAGAGATTGCTCAATACTGTGCAATTGTATTGACCTGCCTAATTGTGACACTTGAGTACTTTTATTGAAATTTTTAATAACTTAATATAACCAAACCTAACCTTCTGTATTGAATTCAGTATGTAAAACATAATTGAATTATTTCTTAAATTTTGTTGCTTTCTTCGCACTGTGCAATTTTGTAATTCTCTTCTGACCTTCAAATACTTTTCAACCACGTACTGTTACACTGGAATAATGTGTTATAGATTGATGATGTGCTTGTTAATAATTAATCAGTTCTAAAGATATTTAATGCTTACTAATGATTTCAGTATTACAGATTATGATATAAGCTTAACATTTAAACAATTGAATGCTTTCACTTTTCTCAGATGCAATGTATAACATAAATTTGGCTGAGTTTTCCAGTATGATCTGATACATTTAATACTTAGCATGAACATAATTATATGAAATTCAACTAATAAATTTTGAATATTAAGATTCTTTTCCACTTTCAACGTAGTATTTTACATGACTCATGAACCTAATACAATCTATATGCTTCACTTCGTCATTGTTTAAGCCATGTGCGTCTATTGAAAGGCATTAAGGAAGGTTAGATTAGTTTCTCTGGGAAGGTTTGAGTACTAATTAAATGCTTTTACATTAGTGATAATTGTTTTATTTGGGATTACAGGCCAAGAATAAGTCCTGATTCCTATTGGTAGAGAATTACTCCCACTTGAAGTATTATTTAATTACCTATAGGGGTTACCTAAAGACTTTCACAGATACAATTCTACAGCTTAGATTAGCCTTGGAATGAAGACTTACACCGATTCAATGTACGAACTCTACACTGTGTTTTTATCTGCAGTTAGGCTTTATCAACATTGTTAGGTTAATATAATTAGTTGAATTCGTTTACCATATTACCGTTGGGCAAAATTATATAATCCACTTTGATTTCTTCGACACATAGAAACTGTTTTATTAACTTTATATATGCATATCCAGCTCGCTTGGTGGGTATCCTCATGTGTTTCAGTGGAGTAAAATAATGGATCGTTAAACAAAAGTGATCGAGACTATTTATCTCAACCTAGGATTGTTCTGTCCTGTTTATGTTTTCCGCTGAGCATGCTATTTGGCCTTGCATGTAGCATGAGTTTTGGATGCACCCTGTAGATTTTCGTCTTCGTTTTTTTTCCTGTTCGTCTACCTAGTTCACAGTGGGGCATCACATTGGGTTCCACTGACATTCCATTTATTTAGTTATTTATTTTAGACATACATAACCTGGTTTCCTACTGACCGCCTGGTTACTTACAACACAAAAACAAAAGTATTGTGGTCCTCTCATATCCTATGTATGTAAACCCTATCCTTACTGACAAAATAGAACACTTATTTGCTGATGGCTAATTGAAGACCTGCATTGAAAAACATCCGAAATCCACCGGAGTATATTTTTCAGGAGGAACGAAAAACAATCCAAGGTTTTCGTGTGTTATCCTATTCAGCGGAAATTATTTTGTATTATAAATGGGTTTCTGTGGTGGGATTAGGATGTAATATTTATGCAAGTGGATAGCCCTTTTAACATAGATACCGACGAACAGAAAAAATGCAAATGCGAAAACAGTGGACTTGGGATGTTTTTCAATTCAGGTCTTCAATTGAGTACCGATAGTTGAAATGTATTCTTACTGTGAATGTGAGGAAACAAAACATCCATCACCTTTATGGAAAATGAAAACAAAAATTCAGTTCAGAAAAGAAGTGAAGAAATAGAAAATACCATTTCAACATGAAGCTGAATTTCGTTGCCAGCGAGTTAGTTTAGGCATTCCGGTGACTAGAAATACACGTGGATAAGTCTTTCCTGGTCCATTAACACCGGCTTGAAAATGTATTTCACCAGACCGACCGATTTAAGTCGCGTGTAATGACGTAATTAGACACCAGATCGAATATTGTTTCGTCTATGAGTTGTAGACGTAAATATATATCCTTGCTTTAACCGATTTTGTCATGTTTAAGTAAAATGTAATGAAAGCATGCTCGTTCAAGAGCATAATTGGAAGAGTCTCGTGGTATATATGGTACAAAATAAACATTCAATTATTCGAAATTGGATTTAATAACGTTTTCTGTTAACGACATTGTGCAACAGATACAGTATTTATAAATAAAAAACGTTAAGGCGCACTACTGGTTTTCATTATAGATAACATAAATCTAGATAAAAATTATTTTTACAAAATAATCAATTCGAAAATAATATGCAAATGTAGTTTCTATAATATTACTACTAGATATATATAGTAAAAAAATATTTACATGTATTGTAAATCACAATTGCGGACAATGGAGACTACATGATGAGGAAGTGGACTTTTAATGTGTAATAGTTGTTACGCAACAAGCGAACAGCGTTATTAAACATTTTTTCTTTTAACAATTAAAATAGTGTCATGTATCTCCTCGCGCGGTTAAGCAAAAGCCAGTAATACTAAGGTGAATCTGATTTTCTATCTCAGTTTCGGATTACTTTATTTCAGCAAAAAAAGAAAACATTAAATAGGCCTACTTAAAATGACGCTGCCTTCAATTTATTTCATTCGCGGTTTGTTGTAGTTATCAGTATAAAGCTGAATTTAAAGATGCAAACAATTCAAAATAGAAAATTTTAGTTTCAAATTTCACACAAATTGAAAGATTTTAAAACCATATTGTATTCCCTGATATGCATAGTATTTCCGATATCAATTAAGTCTCGAATAAAGTTCAAAGTTCTTCTGAAAATGATTAACATTTGCCTAAATTATTAAAGTAATTTATTTTAAGTAAAAATAGTGAGCACGAAAGTAGAAATACATAATCATTGAACCATTTTACACTAAAAGTCTTAAAACATGTTTATCCACAACTCGTTTATCCGGAACGATTAAAAGAAACTCATCAGTTTGAAAATACCTTTGGTTGCGCATAATTAATTCTACGCAGTGTGAATGTGCGGTTTGTACTGTATTCGTCAACAATTTATTAAAATAAATTTTGTCTTTTGTAAAATGAACGATTTTGCTACTGTAGTTCTGTATTTACAGGCGCTTATAACATGAAAAAGTCGTAAATCTGGTTTATCTGAAATTTCGTTTCTCCGGAACGGTTCCGATCCCATCAAGTCGGAATAAACGAGGTTTTAGTGTATTTAGATTTCAAATACTGACATTGATTTCTCATAATATTTAAGAGCGCACCTTACAAGTAGGGTTCTATTAATATGAAACCTACACGCAGCACATCTTGGCTTCAGTAGCAATCGCTGTTTAATGAAAAAAAAAGATAATCATTATCCCGTTTACTTTTTAGCAATTCCTCATTCCCTAGGTTGTTTTGACCGGAACAGGAATTTCGTCAGGATTTTTAGTTTAGCGAGTGTAAAGTCAGAATTGGGAGGGTGTAAGTGGAGCTTTCACGGTTTCTGTCGATTTTTACCGTACTTTTTTAAATTGGGAGTGGTGTTCTCGAGGATTTAGGAGGGACACACTCAAAGGGGGATCTGGTGGAATCACTGAACTGGAACCTCTCTAACACGGATTAAAAGCATTTCCACTGTACATGACGCAAAATATTTTATGTTTGTTCATAACTATTAACTTTTCAGGCATTATTTATTTACGGTAGGGTGGACGATAGCAACCTGTCTGTCACACGGCACGTGCATGCTTTTTTAGTTGATTTAAAATACTAAAAGCAAATCGGCAGAATTGCTTAATCTCTTTACCCTTTATTTCGATTTTAAAGAATGAAGAATAACAAACGACTACTTTTTCATTCGCTTTATCGTTGTAGAATACACTTCCAGGTTGGCTTGTGTGTGTCTGGGTGTGTGTGTGTGTGTGGTTGTGTGTGTGTGTGTGTGTGGAAGAGAGGGAGAGCGTGGGCTGTCTTCAACAGATTACGTAAATGTTTCTTTTATTCTCTAAATAGATTATTATACGAAGTCGATCTGCAAATAGTTTACATCCAACTGTATGCATCGTATTGCAAATGATTTCCCAGACGGACACAGTGTGCAGGCTTTAATCTCTTTCAAATGTTAGCTTTTGTTTTGTGTGAAATCTTGTGTAAAATCCTCAAGATTTTACAGGTTGCTAACTTAGGATCAAAAATAAATTAATTTGTTGCATGTGGATCAAAGCTGGAAACACTGTATCATTAAACATGGAAAGAAAAAGACTCATGTGGAGTAAAATCCTAGTATTTCACTGTTATACTACTAGTGGTATGCAGTGTTGCCTTGACAGTGTTGCAGAGTTGGAGCAGTTATGTCACTCAAGGTGAGACACTAGTCACATAACCTAACACTAATACGTTCTCACTGGCTTCGCGGGAGCTGGGACTTGGATTGCCAACGGGAGATGAGGCGTTGCCGAGAAGAGGCAGATATTCATTCTCCCATATATACGCGAAATTATATAAAAGTATTATAGGAGAGGGAGAGATAGTCAAATTAACCTACAATGAAAAGCATATCATACTAAACTACAAATCCCTGATGCTTAAAGTTTCTATTTTCAAATTACATTTGACAAAGTGTGCTTGTTTGCATAACACAATTTTTTGTTACAATGGGGGAAAATTGTTACAGAAAAATATTTTGATTATACTTCATACTTTGTTTATTTCGAACATGTGAAAATTATTTTGTCAGAATACAAGTTTGTTTTTTGTTTGTAATTTTCTCACAACTGTTGTTTTCTTCTTTCTTAATTTCAGGTGATAAGATTTTTTGTGGTAATACAAATTTATTTATTTTGAACATATCAACACTCTTTTGTTACAATACAAAATTTCTTGCAATTCAATTGGCTTGTTTTCTTTATATCAAAATTATTTCTACTTGATAAGAAAATTTTAAAATACAAGTTCGACTTTTGTTTTCTGCATTCCTCTTATTTGAAATCAAGTAGTTACATATGAAATTTCAATTCGCATTTTACTCATTAACAAGATTATTTGGTAGGAACAGTATTCGAAGTTTACGGGAAGCTATCGGATAGTGTTGGTTGAAGTTGCCGAGGACAACTGAACCCACATTCCCCCATAACTGTTGCTGCGTGGAGAAAGCCTAAAATTCACACGGAGAGGTACAGAAGGAGTTGGTATCAGAAACAATCAGACTGTTTCCCGTAATAAACAAAAAGGAATCATTTCATAAAGTTTAAACTCTAGTTAGAGTTTTCTACAAATACAAATTCCGAATTAGAATGATATTTTTCAAAACTCTTGTGACATTACATTGTCCTAGTAAAATTTTCCTGTAGCAATGTTGGATTTGACAGAGTGCGAGAATGACCTGTATAGACTATCATAGAACACCCCATTCAGTGTCTGGTAAGGACTAAAGTATGTTTCCCCCGTCTTAACTGTTTGTTCAAAATCAAAGATAAATACGAGACCATGTCGGTTTGCTTGCAGCTGGAAGGTGCAAAAGGCACTAGCAAAAAACTTGTATGAGATGTCATTCGGAAAGTTAGATTTACTAGATAAACCAATACATCTTATTTTCGCTTGAGTTAATGTTGAATTTTCAGAGGAAGTGATTTCTATACGATATCGGCCAAGGAGTCAATGAATGTCCACTAACAAGTGGATTTAAGTTTCCCGTGCTAGTGAGACAAAAGATCATAATATACACGGAATACATTACACCATTCAAACGGGGAAGCTAAAAGGAACTTCTTAAGAGTAACGGCATGTCAGTTTGCCTTAAAATATTTGGTGAGAGGGCTACACAAAACTGAAGCCATGAGATGACAGACGCCTTTTCAAGAAAACTTTTTATGGGGCATTACATTGTTTAGATTTTAGGTGATCTTTTCATTTTGTGAATGTAATTTTCACATCTTTGCATCTTATAACTATGTCCACTACAAGTTCTCTCATCATAAAGTATTCGGAATGTTCAATTTCAGGGGAAATGATTTCTAAGCTGCAACGTAAAAGTCTCAGATATAATTGCTGCCAATGATAAAAATCTAGGGCTAAGTAAAAATGACTGATTTGACAAGAGATTAAAATATAAACGGGAAAATAGTTGAAACCGTTTGATACAGCCAGACTTCTCTTAAACTTGTATGGGGAACTTCCTGTAAACATATTTTCTTAAGAGAAGATTTAGTATAAGAAACCAATAGGAGGTTTGTTTTGTCGGTGATTCATTTAGTTAATGTTTGAAGATCACGGGGAGTAATTTCTATACGATATCGGGCAAGAAGCCTCTGAGTGACTGGTTATCTTGAAATTAAAAATTCCCGTATTATTTGTTAGACATGTTTGTATCTGTAGCTGGATGATAGCTAAGATCAGAACTTGTACGACAGATTAGCATGTATTGCCTTGGAAACTTAAAAGATGTGTCCTGTGTCTTAAACTCTTGTGGGGGTCCGAAAGAAACAAGTTTGTAACCAAAAGCTTATCGTTGAAAGCTGATACGGTCTCTTTCTCGTAAACTTAGAATCTCAGTTTGTAAAAATAGCAATACAAAAATAATCTCCCAGACATTCATGCAATGTCGACTCATATTACAATGATTCGTTTAAAAAGACAAATACTTGATCTAAATATATGTCTCGTGTTTAAAGTTGCAAGTAACAATCTTTGATAGGTTATTCATATGAATAGTTTGTTAGGTTTCATTCAAGAAAACATGAACTTAAATATTATTTGGTTTGTTATTTTTCAAAAGTATAACGAACTATTTAATATTCGTATGAATCACGTCATTATTAAAGTTATATCATTGTCATTCCTGTTTAAAAACTTATTCTACTAGAAAGAATGTGAATGGAAGCGATTGGATAGTTTCAGATTGTCTTTTCCTGGGAAATTGTTTCTTCGCAAAGAAAACTATTTGGACTAATGAACGAATAAAAATGTCATATACTAAAAGATTTATATAAGAACAATCAAACATATGTGTAGTGTGAAACATAAAATCTTGAATGATTTTCCTAATATTTATTCTAAGCAAAAGAACAAAAGCTAAAAGCTATGGAACACTTTTACACTTCACTAAGACAAAATGTCGTTTCATATCTTTTAGAGTAATGTCTGAATGCAATGTAATATAGTTCTGAAAACAGCTACCACTTCTATAGTTTGCTTGTATAGTTCACTTGTACACTTCCTTGTCACTTTTACATTATATTAATAGAAATACAGTTTAACTTGGAAAATTCTTAAAGACATATTTCACTTACAAGAAGAAATTAAATAAGTGTCATCTACCACTCGGTTTGAATTCAGTCTGTTCACTTTTGATATTTATCACCCACTGATTAGTATTAGTAAGTCTATTCCTTACATATACACGCAAAGCTTTTGTCGTATATCTATTCAATAACTGCTTAAAGTTTTGGAGAAAACTTGTTCCTATAGGCATGATATTAAACCATCTCAAAGTAGAGTCAAGCACGAATGATGTAGGGTAATTGAATTGTCTTTGTTCAGGAACTCACTTCTTTCCAAGGGAACTATAATGTCTGTGTTATTTTCCATATTAATGACAAACCATTGATAGTTGAGGTTGGTTTTTAAATGAGTTTCTCTGTATATTCTATAGAGTTCTCTTGAAATGGCTGGCTTACATAAAATACGTATCGTTTTCACATCCAAATACTTGTTCCCACGATTACACATATATGTGTATGGATTTACCCACTGTAAAAAGCATCCCTGACATAGTAAGTAGTCACTACTTTCGTAACGTTTCAACGCTTCCCAAATACATCCGACTGAGGCACTGTTCAATGTACAATCACATACACTTTCATTGACAAGTTCGTCGACCATCTCTGTGTCCCCTTCTGCAATATCCAAAGCTATCTCACAAATTATCACTGCTACTGTTGTCTCCATCCACCACTATAACGTCAAACTCCTCTGCGTTATTTAAAGAGAGCTCACATGATGTACTACTGGGAAGATCATCTTCGTCTCCAGCAAATACTAATAATTTAGTGTCCACTACAGCAGCCATATTGATCCTTTCAGTCGTTCGAAGTCTGCTAGGATATAACTCAAAGTAAGGAAATGCTACCAATATTTATCCAACTCAGAGACTCCAAACTCCTCCGAATTAAGTCACCTTGTTGCGCACTAAATCTGCGCAGTACTGTTTTCCTGTCTAGTCATTAATACTTCTATATTGGTAAATATATAACTCCTTGATTTGACAATGGAACCAGGAGTATTATCTTGCTGTTATTACAAGAATTACAACTTCGACCTTGAATTCATAATTAGTTGGGTTAAAAGAATGTCTTGTATTGGTTTAAGTTTCTTGTGATGCACTTGCAAAAATCATCTTAAGAAAATCCGATTTCCTATCTTAGACAAATCGTTTAGGCACCTCCTCGTTCGATTTCTTTACTGCATGATGGTTTGTTTGATTTCCTCTTTGGCTACTGGTGTCAACTAAAAATTCCAAAGTCTCTGTTTGTTTAGTGTAACGCTTAGTGTTGTTCCGTATGGAATCCAGACATTTTGTCCCTGTTGGTCTAATGATTAGAGTTGTTGTCTACTTTCTCTAGTGTTCAATTGACAAGTCACTTCATAAAAACTGTGTATTCTCAATTCTTATGTGTTTCCTAAGCGAGGAATTTGTTGTGTATTAGTTTGAGTAAATATTAGTTTTATTTGTATGTGATGCTATATTCAGAGTTCAACTTAGTTGTAATTATCTTCTTTCAAACAAAATTATAGGTTCTGTAATGTTCATTCATTTTTTGTGTTTTCTAAGAAAAATTGAACTTGATTAAAACGAGAACGGAGAAAACACTTTGCTACCTAAAGTATTTTCTGAAAACAATACAGTACAGCTTTTCTTGTAACAAATTTTTAAAAAGGTAGATTTTTTCTTCAAACAAGAAAACGCCGAAAGACCTTTTATGAAATGGAAAAACAAACTCTTACGAACGCTTTCTTGTTAGGAAAACTTTTTTGTTCCATTTTCTTGTCACAAACTTTTTTTCTTGCAAACGTTTTCCTTACGAATTATTATTTTGTAAAACAAAAACTAAATATATTTTTTGTTACGAAATTATTTTTGTGTAAAACAAAAGACAAAATTTTCTTACGAATATTTTGAAAAGACAAATACTTTTGTAAGTTTTATTTAATACTTATGTAAAATATTGACTTGTAAGGTAAAATTGTTAAAGGAGATTGGAATCAGATCCTTCCAATCCAAATCAGAATTCTTGTTAACTTTTTATTATAATATCCTTTTCGTTGTACAAGAAAAATATTTACTATGGTTTGACTTTATGCATCAGTATTTTGTATTAGTTGTCTTTAAACACATTAATTTATACCAGTTGGTTTTTATTTCAGCATTGTTTGTATCACTTGTCTGAAAAAGTATCACTATTCAATAGTTTGTATCAAGTCTATAGTCACAATACATTTGTATCATTTGGAAAATGTTTGAGTCTGTATGTATCTTATTTATGCACAAATAAAAAGTTCCTTCTTAGTATAAATCAGTTGTTTTATTTCCTATACAAACACCAGTCCTTGTGTATATTCAAAGCTAGAAGGAGTGATGATCTTTGTTGGTAAAAGTCCATGGATGCAATGTATCTTTCACCCACAATATTAAGCGGATTCTGTCCTTACATTTGGATTCTTCTTGTAAGTCGTAAGAACTTTATTCAGTACATCAATAGAATCAGTGTGGGATTCAGCAAATTTCTGGTATATATGATAACAAACCAAGGGAGTTGTTAATACATCAACCATACGAAGTAGAGTAATTTCCTTGCTTAAGTCTACACACTCATGGTCAAAGTTAAAGGAAATATCGTGAAAGCTGTCATCACAAATTATACTAAAGCAAGGTGTCCATTCTTCAAAACTTGATAGCACACACTCGAGGGCCACCTCGTCAAAAGTACACTCACAGTTAGGCATGGCTTCGTGGTTCAGCTGCAGCAGACTAAGTCACAATCGAATAGTCATGACAATTTACTGACTCGATCAACCAATCAGATTATTTAAATTCAAATGACGTCATTACCTAGTATGGCAGTGCTTGTTTGCTTACTTTTTGTTACAAATCTATAAAATGCTGTTTTATTCATAGAGCCTACTGGTTATACATGCCAGCACGAAACGAATGTATTATAGGTGGTGGTCAGCACTTTTAAAAGCTTTGTAGTTACTATGTTCAGCTTCGAATACTCCTTTTGCACTCTGTATCTTATGAGGTAACCTAGCACTACTAGTAAAAGCCTTTTTTTTTTGGAGATGTTCTCTAAAATTCGAGCATATCAGACAATAAGAAAACTAGGTGATAACATTTAATTAAAATAATCCATGGTTGGCAACACTTAAAAGTTTTGTAGAAGATGGCAACTCTTGTTGACATTGTTGGATTACTATACATATGATAAAAAATAACTTATTAAATTATTTTAAGATGGAAACACTGTTAAGTAAAATGACAACACTCCTTGTTCAGCAATGCCAGCTGGTCGTGATATTCTTTCACAGACTCTTTCCCCTCACCTGTCTCCTACACTTGCTGTTTCAAGTTAACATATGGTTGCAAGCTTTGAGAGCAAAGCATGGACTTCCGGTGTGTAGTGGTAGTTTCTCTGTGTATGTGTTTCTGACGGGGTACTGCAAAAGTTGGCATAGGCGTTCTGAAATGTTCTTGCATTAGGCGACAACAACCACTAGTCATCCCCCGTAAACTTAGGAAATATTCTTTCATCATACTACCTAAGATTTTACTAGGGAAGATTTAAACGTAAGTATGATTTCTTATTACCAAGTCCATTTGTTTTTATCTACCTTACAAAACACTATACATAGAGGCTATACCTAATTTAATTCATTAATATGTTCAATACAAGTCCTTTAGTTAGTTCACCCAAATGAATTCAGAAAAGGTACATTTATCAATCCGTGTCGTATAAAGAGACTACATTGTAATTCTGAGGTGCAAACACTTGAATTGACACAACAAGCAGTCCAATAGACCTCATTTTCTTCTTATATTACGAGTAAATGTGGTTTCAAACAGTCTTGTTTGGCTACAATAAGTTCTTTCTAGCTTTCATTTGATTCAAAGTACTTCAAATATTGTTTGTCTTCTTAAGGAAGCACTCTTTTCGGCCATAACGTACATTCAAAATTGTAATATAGTCATAAAAATACATTTAAAAATATCTACCTAAAATAATGTTCCAGCTACTTCAAATGTGAGTTTTCTCGCTATATATTGTTTTCAAAGTAGTCGATATTACGTAAATCCATGCTTTTCGCCTTCAAATACATGTTCAACCTAGTTTCAATGACAGTTTTCTTGTTACATATTGACTAAATATGGTTCTTAGGACTTCTCTTTGTATTAATAAAGCGCATAATATAGCCAACCTTGATTTCCCATTTAATATGGAAAGTGTACAAGTAAAATAATGTCTACATTCCATTCTGAACAGTTCCTCACATGAGAAAATCTAAGCAAACAGTGCCTTCGTACCATAATGTTCGTAAAAATATACTTTGTTTCTCTAATATTTGTGTTGAAATATATATTTCAATGTTCTATATTAACAAAATTGTATTGCACATGGTCAAATTCGGGCAATCACCCATCTTGATGCCGCCATTTTCATATTCAAGAACTTGTTTTGTAACGAGTAAACTCCAATATGGCGTTATTCTTGTATTTTCGCATTACAAAAGTATCTTAAAGACTAGGTTTCTGCTTAAAATCATGTTCGAATATCTCTTTCATAGTGCCTACCGGTAAATGAGAGGACTTAATTCCCTGAGTTTCACATCAATTTGTCCTTTTTGTGTTTTATTAAAGTTCTTTCTGCCTCAAATGTTACTTTTCTCGCTATATATTGACTCTATATCACTGCAAGAACTCCCTTCCTGATAACAAACACCGAAGTAGTTGCAATTTCATTTGAAAAGGTTGGTTTAGACACATCATAATCACGTTTGTCACTTTTTATCCTATAGATTACCACCAAATAATCCTTTCCGAGGGTAAATCGATATAAAATGCAATGTAAAAACTCATTTCTAGTTGAATTATCTGCTAAATACGTTCTCCGAAGTGATAGTTTGATGTTTAATTCATTCTTTTCCTTTTTGAAAAGAGGTCTTTTCACCTAAAAACGCCAATCAATACTTCTTATACCCATGTGAAGCAGCAAGTAGCCTTCAAAGCAGTTGGTAATTGGGTAAGTTCTAGTTAAACATGTAGGTCAGAAGGCGTCTTATACAGGTTTTCCATTGCTTAAAGCAACAAACACCCGGTATTAAGCTAAATTCAGTTTTCAAATCTGGTTCAAATGCGTCTCGTATGCTATTCAAAGGAATAATCACCCTATATTAAGGTAAATTATCTAAAAACCAGCTTCTAAAATTCTGTTACATAGTTTCTGCATGCCCTCTGAGGCAGTATATACCTAATATTTCAAGTTAAATAGCTTCGTACACATAAAATACACTTCTTTGTACACTTTTTGGTGTGGTAAGTAGTGTGAACGTCTTGAACTTGTCCTGTGAACGTCTGGCTTCGTCTTGCAATTGTGTTCAATTATA
>JAGDQP010010008.1:0-21505 GCA_022664845.1 Lepisma saccharinum
TACTGTTTATCAATTCGTGTTACTGAGAAACAGGTCTGTAAACACGAAAGTTCTAAAGTTATTTTCATGAATTTTTCTACAGTTGCTTACACGACTCTGAAGTTTTGATACTGAGAATAATGTTCCTAAACTAAATTTTAATCCTCTTTGTTTATTGGAATTCAAACTCAAAAGTGAATCTCGCTTATGGGAAAAACAATGTTAATTCAGAAAACCACTTTTCCTTGTCTAATTTTGTTAATTAGCGCCAACAAATTAAGTCAGACAGACACCGATTTCTTTCTATAAAATATTGTGCCGTAGCTTCGCTCAATCTCGATCATCTTCACTTTTCAGTTTGGACCACCAAAAGTAGGTTAATTTTGTTGCGTAAAGGTATTTTCACAGTGTTAAAAAGGGGGTTTGTGAGCAATTGTAGCAAATTTCATGGAAATATCTGGAAAACTTTCGCTTTTATCGGTCTGTTTATCAGTTACACGAATTAATAAAGGTAAAGGTAAAGCTATCGCCTGTGCGATACACACGCGCCGTGAACAGTACATGGGGATGTGGAGGTAGCTCTAAACATTTCGACCTACTGTACGAAGTGAGGTGGAGTGGTCAGTCCCACGCTCGACCACCTTTATCTTCCAAGGTGCCCAGGAGCACCAACAACACTCTGGTACTCAGCTTGATACGAGGCTGAGTGCACCGCAGAGCGTCCGGCATGGGAAGGATGGGTGCCTAACTTGTGACTGGAAATGTATTACAAAAATTGAACAGGATATTTTGAAACTGGTTAAATCAAAATAGGCTCAGATTGCGCGCTATTATGCTTACAATACAAACTGTCAAAATTTGTGTTACGTTCAACTTGTCATATTGCACGAAGTATATTAGAACTTTTAATTGAAGTTTTAACTTCTCGATTTGCTAACGACAATTTTCTTTTGATGATGTTAGATTCGTTCAGGCTAATTTACGTTAAAATAAACGACAATAAATGATCGTATCTTAATGTGGCAATACTTACCCTAAACTTGATTTGTTCTTAAAACTGCCATAATATATTCATTTCATAATTCGAAATGACAAAAATGACATGCATATACATGTGTTTACTTAGCACACAGTACATACAGACAAAATGTAACACATAGACTGAGTGTTACAGTTTCCTCGCGTTTGAACTTGGTTATTCATAACTGCTAAGTTCATTGGCAAAATGGAGTAGGAGAAACGCGCTGGATATTTCAGTACGAAAACAAACCAGCATGGGTTCAAATCCTGGTCAAGCTAAAGATATTTTTACAAAGCAATCGTGAATAATCTAATCATTACTTCTCATACAAAACGGAGAATATTTCCGACTCCGAAACGGAGTGAAGCACATGAGTCACTAAAGAGAGGACGACGATTTACGAATGTTGGTTGGAAAAGTCCAGATCAAGTCTAAGGGGGTTAAGAACACGTCGTTGATCGGAAGTACGCACTTTTCCTGTTATTATTCTTAGAAAGAAACACTATAACATTTGTTAAGCACGTTCTGGGTAGAGATTCACCCGTGGAGTATCACTAGCGTGCTGGACTTCTAACTTTGAAACCTGGGTTCGATTCCCCACCAGCCAGTTTTTTCGCATACTCTGAAGTATTCAAACAGAGATTTATCTCCGGGTTGTGGAGAACTTGCAAAGCATCACTGGTCATAAATGTGGATTAACGCTCGTGTATAGCTACGTACCATCAATAGGTGGAGACAGTAGCCAGTGATTAACAGTGTTGCTAATCAGAAAAAGAATTTACTAAAAGTGTGACTGATACTATTCAGCTCGATATAATAAAAGAAGTTTGAAGAATTTTAAAACGGGATTTTTAAAGACATTGATGTGCGTAATTAAAGAAAGTCAATTCTTGTTGAAGAAAATATAAACTTAGCCGTGTCATAGTTATGGTGAACGACTGATAGACTATAATTTTCTTTACGCGCTGCAAAGTAAACAAGTACGTTTCTTACATATAGTCCTATTCATTCGTAATATAGAACGTTCTCTTTAAAATCTGCCTTAAGTATTTGTTGAGAACTGAAACTCATCTATTTATATAAACTTATCGTCGTCGTGACAAATGAAACTGTTAGTTCTTGGAAATAGTAGTGAAACAGTACTAGAGTTCTAATTACGTGGTATTTTGGTATCTAGTTTGGTCAGATAAAATCGATTCTTGCATTGTGAGGAAACCTGAATCTGTATAGCGACGTGGAAATAAAAGTTTACCCTTCAGTCAGAAGAGTATCTTGGATATTTACCCTCAAACGTATTGGAAGGAAGGTGATCACTTACCTGATGTTTGGACGGGAATCCTGGATCTGTCAAGTGAGAAGTTTAATGAAAGAAGCTGACTTACCTTTGAAGAAGATTATGGAGTAAACTCTGTGAGTGAACTAAAAAGAAAGACTACGAATTTTATAATTGATGATATAAACATTATTTTTATTCCTGTATCCTTTTCATATTAATTTCCTTTTGTAAACATTTTGAAGGTAGATCTTTCTATCTTGATATCGTTATTTCGCAGTTTAGGATCGAACCGGATTTTATTGGTAAATAGTGAGCTGAGTTAAATTTTAGCATAATATTCTTTATTTTAGGAGTGCTGAATTTAGATTTTCATCTCGTTCTCTTTTATGGAATTTTTTGGAATAGTATTTCCTCCTCCAAGATATCTTTCGATCCGTGCGCACGAGATCGTGTCGACAAGTTTAGTCGGTTTTCTGACATCGTAAAAGACTTCTCGGCCATCACATTATTTTTAGGTTGGATTGCTGAATTTTGGATTGTTTGATCCAATCCAGTTGGTGTTTGGAAAGCCATAATAAGGTACGTGTAGTTTTAGGATAAAGTATATGTTTTGTTAGAGTATATTAATCCATGAACAAGTTGTGTATTATACCAGTGAAATATAAGGTTCTGTAATGATTGTAACTCATTAGTAGTATAGGTGTAACTTTTCGATGATATTGTGAAAAATCATATTTTCACGTTATTACACTCACATTTCGTGATATTTTGAATTGTCTTGAATATATATTTATAAATGGCATTATATTGCATTATTGGAGGGTGTCACTCTTATGTTTGTAAGTATAAATGCCTAGAAATTTCTGAAAAAAGCTTATTTATTGCATTCTTTTGGAATCATGTCATATGATTTTGAACTATCATTAGTTCATAAAGTATACAAACGTAATATTTCATTACTGAAAAATAAATACGCGTTTTAAAGCAAAGAAGTGTGCTGTGAATGCATATATAGTATAAAAAACTTAATATTATATAACTCTGTCCTATGAAAAGTATTTGTTTTATACTAATGATTATTTTTATGGCTTTTGAGTAAAGTGTTCTTATAATATTGCAAACGAAGTCATATTAATGCTTGATGCTCTCTGAAAAATAATAGAAACTGATTAATATTGGAAATACGCTGAGCCTTTTATGTATTTTTCGAAAATATCAAACAAAAAAGGTTTTTAATAGTTTTACTTTATATCAGTGTAATCTATTATTTCAGTAGCAGATATAATCTTATCTACTGAAAAAGCAATCTACTTTCGTGACTGATATTAAATCTCTTCTAACTTTATTTTGAATAATTTCTTATATTGTGTACAATTTTAGATATAATAAATAATTAATCTTCCATCAATAGTACAGGTGTTGAAAATACATTCATCTAGAAGTATTGATTTATGTAAGATTCAAGGGTGTTTTCTAGTTTTATTATTTATTCTATTCTTCAAAGTCGATGTGGTTACTTCTGGTGGTGTCACGTAAGTGGATTATTCGTCATAGTTAGTGTGATGTAATCATTTATCCAAAAATAGTGATTCCTTTAACCCATTCTATATGATCACATTCTATTAATTTAACAGCGTTAGATAATTTCAACTTACGAACCCGTTATAAATAGAGAATAATTTTATAAAAAATTACAATATCTTGCGCTAAAATCGCTGTTAATTAAACTCTAGCACCAAGATGGTAGGGCCTACTTAATCGTTTGTATGGAAATTATACATTACATTTTAAAATTAAAGTAACTTACAGTCAGTGCGGTTTCCTGAAAGTTCTTTGTTTCAAGATTCCCAATATGACTTTCCGATTCAGTGTCCCGGATTGGGTGCGGAAAATCTGAATACTTGCTGTGAAATGTAGGTACAGAAAAGAAAGACAAACGCACAGGTAACATGTCCCTGTGGTCCAGTGACTCAGTCCCATAGCCAGGGTTTCCTTCTCAGGATTCCGCTAGGATGTTCAGTTTGAGAGGGGTTAAAGTCAAAATTGGGAGGGTGTAAGTGAAATTTTGCACGGTTTCTATAGATTTTTGACATAATTTTTTTAAGTTGGTGGGCGTTCTCGAGGATTTATAGGTGACACCCCCACAGGAAGAGGGTCTGGGGAATCACTGCTCAGGGTGCATACTGAGAACTTTTGGTCATCCGCTCATATGTGTACCGGGTTTTGTCGGGACAGTAATTTTTATTGGATCTTTGGGTTTTCAGAAAGTTTCATGGGCAATAATGATAGGGTCTATTAATTAAATTTTAGGATTTATCTTTAGACAGTAATACAGTATCCTTTAAGCGGAATTTTGTGAAGTCAAAATAGCTAACCAAAAGGGCAACATTAGATTCTATGTTTGAAATTCGAAACGGTTCTTCTTTTGACAATGCGTTGAAATGTATAATATACTGTAGCGCTTTGGCTGGAACAAGCATGTGACATTTCTTTAGCTTTCGAAGCTGATGGATGTTTTCATGTGTGAAATTTTAGTATGGAGCGAAAGCAAAATTTCCTTATCTTTGAAAACAAAATTCTGCTGAAATATTTAAGAAGTTGTTGAAAACCAAACTACGAACAACGTTTCCATATGAAGAAGTCAGGGAGACGCTATGGGATCTGGCCCCACCCCCAGTAAAATTCTCTTCACCTCATGAAAATCATTTATGTGTTTAACCTCATTATGATCGGTGCTCTGCCCAAAAGCAGGTCCTGACGCGAAGGTCTGTGGTAAGGTGAACCGTGGGTGGTTTGTAATTGCTTTCCATTGGATGCAGAGCAGGTCCTAAGAATAGAACCTACAGTTTAATGTGGACTCCGAACTACTTGTATCACCAGCAAGAATTGAACCCGTGATCAGGAGTGTGCTTGAGGGGCTCACGCGACCCCTTTATTAAATAATTATATTTGTTCCGAAACTTTTGTTCAATAGTTATAAATCTTCTGTTCCGAGTCCTTGGTAAAATTATTTGAAGCAAACTCTTGCCCAGGAACCACTCACCCACAGGAACTGTCTAAAATAAGAAGTAAAATATCTGGAATCCCCCCCAAATGTTTCCGGCAACCTGCATTTTGTAGCTTGTGATCCGGTTGCATTTCGTATGGAACTTGCAAAATGGATATACTGATTAAAAATATATTGTTACGTGTTTATGTAGATATTCCCTAGGGATAGGGTTGAATGTAAGTCTACTACTTTGTTCCACTATTTACATTTCATTTATTACAAAAGTAGGTTGAATCCAGTTTTAATGTATCATAGTATAAAGAGCGTAAAATTTGCTTTCCGCACTCAGGAGATGGATAAAAGATTCATCTGTGCTTTACTATAATTTAATATAATAATATTTTATTAACATTCTATTGGTGATCTTTTGAATGCATCAAATTAGTTTACAGATGAATAGAACACACACGCAAACATAAAGGCCAGCGATTTTTTACTTGATTGCGGACTGCACAATTTATTTATAACCAATCCTCTTTTTCATCCTGCCCATTAAAATTCGTTTAGCCTATGGAAAATTTAGACATCAAGTAGTTTCTTAACTTAACCATCCGTTTGTAAACGGTTAGTTACATTCGTCACTTTAGCGTTGGTGAAATGAAAAAAAATATATAGACTGATTAAAAACTTAGTTATCGGATTGTTAAGGTATATTTAAACGACGTTGGAGAAACGGTCCATAAGTCTGAGCAACAGGAATTGTGAAGCGAATTGATATTAATAGTGTAGATACCAGTAACATTAGTACAAAATTTTGAGAAACCGGCCACTGAAAGTAGTAATGATATTTCTGGATGTTTAGCTTCAGCTAAAGAGAGTAATCCAGTGGAACGATGTCAGACTTCTGAGTATTGTAAGTGACTAATAGAGGTTCGAAACCCCGTTCTTGCCAAAGATATTTTCACAACAAAATTGAATTGTCAAATAAACACTTGTGTTCGTTAACGTCGAATACTAATGAATGTGTTAACAGCGAGCCGAATTCCCTTTGGTAGGAACGTCCTTGTAGAAAAAGAAGACGACGACGATTAACGAATATTGGTTGGAAGATGCAACATAAAGTATCTGTGTGTTAACAGTGTAAATACGAAGAAGTGATTGAACTGAAGCTTTCAGTTTTCTTGTACTTCCTTAACACAGAACAACTGTAACATGTGTTACGTAGAGTTTTAGAAGTGAAATGCGTGGTGCAGTTGATCCGTCTTCACCTGTTAATCATACGGCCCGGGTTCGATCCCCTAGCCAGCGGCGTGTTTTTCGACTAAAATGATAGCTTCAACTATTTGCAGAGCTCAGTCAGAGACTCTTCTTAGGCTGGAGAGACAACAAGCATCACTAGCTAGAATCAGAAAGTAAACCGTGTGTTTGCGTTCGTTCTTTACTATAATAATAAATCAATCTAGTTTCAATATTTTCATTGATCTTTTTCTATCCTTGTCTTTCTTTCAATGACTTCGTCAATTCCTTTTTTCTTTCTTACTTATTCCTTCTCCTACACACACTCTCTGTCATTATGTGTGTGTGTTTATTCTATCTCTGCGGATTATTATAAACAATAGTTTATTCGTGTCGTGAGGAAAATGGCCAGGTAGTACCTCAGTCAGGATAGATGGCCGTACTAGAACCTTTCGATTGCTAAGCCAACGCTATAGCATGTGGCGGTTGGGTTTATTTCGAAATCGAGTAGAATTGTTGAATATGAACAATTGTCTGGTACGGACACGCTGCACGATACGAAGATACCCTTGCAGTAAAAAATATTCGATTAAGGAGCACTCTATCTTTACTTAAGTGAGATTTAACTAGGTTGTATGGAATGCTTTCTTGAGAAATGAAAAAAATATTTATAATTTTGGCGTTGATTACAAAATAATATCTTGAACTTCTTTATTCTCGAAATTTATGCATACTGAAGATACATCCCTTTCCGAATGCTTGTATGTAGTTTGTGGGATATGAATACTATTAATATATTACTTCTTCTTGCACTCAGTCTTTAATATATAATCTTCGCAATATATTTATTGAACACCTCTTCTTAATTTAAAATAACGCACTCTGTTCACTAATAAAGCGATATACGGTTAGTATAATATGCTTGTCACTTGTATGAATTCTCATGTATATAACACAGTTCCTTTTATGACAAATACTTGCTAGTATGTGTTCTCATACAAGTGTGTGTGAGATAATTAAAATATTGATAGAGATACAATTGAAGATTAAAGGATAAAATAGAAATTTTAAATGAAGATGAAATGGATGTTACGATCGTAATAGATATAACTATATAGAGAATACTGATTTTTGAAGAACTAACCTATTCTGTATGGAATAGTCAATTTCAGGGAAAGTTCTATCTGTATGAAACGTAATAAGGTTTTTCTCGTAACTGTATCTAGTAATGGCTTTTCACGTGAACGGTACTTATTCATTAAGTTCGGTCGGTACTAGATGTCTTCCTGCGGATATCTCTATCGTACAAATTTCTGTCCTATCACTAATTTATAGTGCAATCATTCTAGATCAGTCTGGATTCACTGCTCACGACACGTAGTCCCATTACTCAACACTGTCCAAATAATACTCTCTTTAACACTCTTTGATAGTAATGGCATACACTCTTACTGTTCAATCTGAAGTCTGTTCCTACTACAACTTCTAAATACTTAACTGCTGCGATGAACTTTAGGTTACTAATTTTGCACTTCTTCTCTTTGTAAATTACTTCTTTAATAAAAGCAAACTGAACGTTTTATTTTACCATATTTCAGTTCTTGCATATGTATCCTATCCCGGTCTATCGGATGGTTCTTATACATATGTCACCGATCACAATTTATCAGATGGTATTAATGTTTCTACTGGTCTTAACTTCAATGCAATAAAGATGAGAATGCAAACACTGACAATCGAAATCACTGCTTAATATGCCTCCAAACATATGCTGACGTCACTCTCCCGCTTCCTCGGTTCGGACGTAATACCTCTATCATACGATGAGAACCCTGCTGTTGACATGCCCAAACACTCCAACGATTTATCGACGCTGAGGGAGCTACAGTCAACACACAAGCATCAATTCAGGACTCGAATGGCAAACCACGGAGCTGAAAGCAATCCGGGAATTACTGCCTGTCAAGCGCAAGTGTCCCAAAATAGGTATAAAAACTAACAACGAGCTTCAACAAATACCTTGGTCGTTCTGTTGTCTTGAGCACCAAGTCTCTGGTATCGTTCAATTGCCTCCTTAATTTTCATCTGTAGGTATATTGTTGATTTCACTTTACATTCTGTGGTTTCAGATACTTCCAGAACAGTTTTATGTAGTCCCATGCCATTTCTTTCTTAATTTGTACTCAAAAATCTAAAAGACAATCCTTGCATCTTCTTTACTTTTGCAACGCAAAACTGAGTACCACCTGTGGAGCAATTTTGTACTATTCGCTTTCCGGACTGAATATATTTTTGATGGTAGCTAGTTATTTGCCAAAATTTGTACTGTTGCGATTTGTTATGATAGAGAATAAGGCTTTTTTTTCTTCCCTTCAAACCCGTTATAAGCAACTGAGCTACGGCCACTCGATCCATCTCGGTCTCCTTGTCGATCCATCCACACGGCATTAGGAAGAAATATGCCGATTAACCGAGGCAAAAGTTTATATATTATACTCGTTGAGCTTGCATCTTATTTATAGCTTTTAGGCACCTATTGATCACTAACAGATAAGGTTTTGTGAAATGCGGTAGGTAGTTGGCCAGGTCCTAAATTGAAGGTACCATCCCGGTACATGCCTGGTGTAGCTGAGGAAAACATTGGAAAAACCTAAGTTAGGACAGTCAGCCGCTAGTACCGAACCGAGGACCTCCCGAATACGAAACCAACACTCTCCAAAGTTAGGTATGATGGGCGTTTGGAACAAAACATACTCATCTCTACATTTATCAAACGCATTTGTCTGGAAAGAGAATGATCTTAATTTATCTAAGATATTCTCCATATGATGCTCAAAGTTTCATTATTTTGTTTGTATCTGTTGAATATTAATATATATATATATATATATATACATACCCAACCCGTCTGGTCAGCGGGGAGAGGCCTCATCCAATAGTGGTTTGAATATGGATGTGATTTATATATCTATATCTATATAAATTACATTTACTATAACTTAGCACGCAACATATTTTGTGTATTTTGCTACTAACATCTTCTTTGTAACGTAAATAACAACATAATATCAGAAATTATAAAGCATGAATATCGTGCCCCATTTTTAAGAACTAATAGAAACAGACGTTTTGTCTTGTCTTTCGTGCATCACGTTAGTGTTCTATGTAATATTCGATTCATTAAGAAAGAAATAATTACCTAGTAACCATAGGTTTTAACGTTCAATTTCGTTTCTCCATGTTCGGTAACGATCTTTTCTAATGGACAATTTAAATAACATATTTAAATAAATTTCAAGTAATGTCCCAACTAAAGTAAAATTGCGTGATATTCCCTGTTTTGCTGTTTCAGATGCGATTCTCTTACGTTGTTTTTTTATTATTTCCTACATACTACAAGAAACCATAAATATTTTCCAGAAGCCAGGACATGCGATAATGATTTCTCTTAAAGAAAAGAAAATTCCAACCTTTGCTCGTTCACGCACACACTCAGAATCACACATCGAACCTCTACTTTAGTTGGGTGGCCTATCTTCTAGGCTTAGAGAAAAATCGTGTATAATAGTCTTGTAAACATTATATTGGCCATGATAGTACTATCATGGCCAAAATAATGTTCACATGACTTTGTTATACACGATTTTTCTCTAAGCCTACAAGATAGGCCACCCAACTAACGTAGAGTGGGTGGTGGGTGGTGGGCGATTCTGAGAGTGTGTGCGTGAACGAGCAAGAGTTGGAATTTTCCTTTCTTTAAGAGTAAACATTATCACATGTCCTGGGTTCTGGAAAGATGTTAATGATTTCTTGCAGTGTGTAGCAAATAATAAAAAAAAACTTAAGCAAGTCGTATTTCAAACACCAAAACAGGAAACCTAACACCATTTTTATTTTAGGTGGGCCACTAGTTGAAGTGTACTGAAAAGTTTAATTCAAATTGTCCAATAGAAAAGATACTTACCGAACACGGAGAAACAAAAATGAACTTTAAAACCTATGGTTTCTTTCTTATTTTTTCTTAATGAATTCGATAGAACACTAACGTTATGCATGAAAGTCAAGAGAAAAGGTATGTTTCTATCAGTTCTTAAAAATAGGGCACGATGCACGATATTTATCCTTTATAATTTCTGATATTATATTGTTATTTACGCTAGTTTGTGTGTGCGTGCCTACGATATTGTGTGTGCGGGCATGTGCTAAACGTCGAAACGAGTATGCTTTCTTCCGAACGCCGCACCTTACTTGGTAAAACGTTGGTTTCGTATTCGGGAGGTCCTCGATTCAATACTAGCGGCTGACTGTCCTGACTTAGGTTTCCCCAGAGTTTTCCTCAGCCACACCAGGCATATACCGGGATGGTACACTTCGCATAAAAAAATTGCGACAACGAACGCCGGCCAAGTGGCACCTTCTTATCCCACAATCGTGTATGGTAAACAGACCCCCTCTTTCTCCTTCCTTCGTCTCGCCTATACTGAAATCAGCAAACATGATGAGCACGTTTTGTTTTTCAAAATAGACATGTATTGGTATCGATAAAATGAAAGAATAGAAGCGGGACGAATCAATATACATAAGTTGATGGTGGGAGAAAATTGAACACACACAAAGAAACATTGAAACCGATGGATATCTGTTAGACAGAGGCAGAGAAATGAGAGAGAGAGAGAGAGAGAGAGAAAAGGGAGAGAGAAGAAGAAGAAGAAGTAGAGATAAAAATTTGGAATTTAAACGTAGTAAAAATATTAAGTTCAGTTCCCACAGTATCAAGTTCAGTTCTCACAAATCAAATCTAACAGCAAGAGAGAAGTAACTTTTGGATTTTATATTTTTTCATGGTTATTCCAATATAACGAAAGGGTGCTTCAAACATTCATTAAGTCACTTTCAAAATGGAGACCAAACTTGGTGGTCAGATTAAATACTCATGATTCCAGTAAATTTCCAGTTTTGAGACACATCTAGGATAATGTCAAAAGTGTAACACACATTCTTTGTTTGCGCGGGTTTAGTTTGCAATTTCGGTGGGGTTTATTAAACATACTGGTTCGGAGTACTTTGTAATCAGGGATTGTGCCGGGGTGTTCAGATTGGGGGGCGTAAAGTCAAAATTGGGAGGGTGGACGTAGAGTTTTGCACCGTTTCTATTACTTTGTCCGCAATATGTTAAAGTTGGGGGTAGTCTCGAGGATTTGGGCTGACACCCAATACAGGGGCCGGGTTCTGGCGGAATCACTGATTCTAACAAACCCAGTAGATACCGTAGGATTTATGTTCAATTCCAGATTACTAGTGCAAATTGAACATAAAAAGAAAATGAATGAATGATAATTTTTCTGCTTAATTTCTATCAGAAAGAGATACATATGCAAACTGTATCAAAATGAAAAGTTACAAATGTTCAAAAGCAAAATAAGCATGTTCCTATAGGCATAGTAAACCTGACATGTTCCACATTGAAACGTAAAAAAGAAACACACACGTGTATGTTGGTAAATTAGAGGATGGGAACGAATTTTGTCCCGAACCAAAATAAAAAGATTTCTTCTCTTGAAATAGACAAAAAAGAGTCCAATTTCTACTCATGTCTTAAAATGTGTCTCTTCTCGACATGCCACTCTAGATTCCACCTATTTCGAATATAACGTTCTAATAATTACAACACTAATGAACTAGTGTTTATAACAATTCGCACAGATGGAATGAGCGCGGCAGAGCTGAAACGGGTCACCGGCTGTCGGGGGATGCTGGTCAAGTTTTGGACTGTTTCGTCTGGTTTCGTTTCGTTTTAGCTCTAGCGTGTTCATTACATCTGTGCGAATTGTTATAAACATTAGTTCATTAGTGTTATAATTATTAGAACGTTATATTCGCAATAGGTGGAATCTAGATTGGCATGTTCGGAACAGATACATTTTAAGATATGAGTACAAAATGCCCTCGTTTTTCCCTATTTCAATTGAATTCTTTTTATATTAGTTTGGCACCAAATTCGTTTCCATCCTCTAATTTATAAGCATACTATTACACATGTTTCATTTTTTACGTTTGCAATGTAGAACATATGAGGGTTACTATGCTTATAGAAACATGCTAATTTTGCTTTTGAACATTTGTAACTTTTCATTTTGATACAGTTTGCATGTCTTTCTGATAGAAATTAAGCAGAGAAATTATCATTCATTCATTTTTTTAATGTTCAATTTGCATTAATAATCTGGAAATAGAAGGTATGGCCTACGGTATCTACTGAGTTTGTTACAATCAGTAATTCCGCCAGTCCCCGGCCCCTGTACGGGGTGTCAGCCCAAATCCTCGAGACTACCCCCAACTTTAACATATTGCGGACAAAAGTTGATAGAAACCGTGTAAAACTCTACGTCCACCCTCCCAATTTTGGCTTTACGCCCCCCAATATGAAAATCCTGACAGAATCCCGGAAGAAATAAGAAAGAAACCATAGGTTTTAAAGTTCCTTTTTGTTTCTTCATGTTCGGTAAGAATCTTTTCTATTGGACAATTTGAATTAAACTTTTCAGTACACTTCAACTAGTGGCTCACCTAAAATAAAAGTCGTGTTAGGTTTCCTGATTTGGTGTTTGAAATACGACTTGCTTAAGTTGTTTATTATTATTATTATTATTTGCTTATCACTACAATAAATCATGAACATCTTTCGAGAACCCAGGACATGTGATAATGTTTTCTGTTAAAGAAAAGAAAATTCCAACTCTTGCTCGTTCACGCACACACTCTCAGAATCACACACCGCCCACTCTATGTTAGTTGAGTGGCCTATCTTGTAGGCTTAGAGAAAAATCGTGTATAACAAAGTCATGCAAACATTATATTGGCCGTGATAGTACACTTCGCATGAAAAAATTGCGACAGCGAACGCCGTGCAGCTAGGCAACCTCAAATGACACCTTCTTAACCCATAATCATGTCTGGTAAACAGACCCCATCTTTCTCCTTCCTTCGTCTCTCCCATACTAAAATCAGCAAACATCATAAGCACGTGTTTTTTTTTTCAAAATAGAGATGTATTAGTATTGATAAAATGAAAGAATAAAAGCGAGACGACATACATAAGCTCATTGAGGGAGACATTTAAACGCATACAATGAAACATTGATAGAGAGAGACAGAGAAATGAGACAGAGAGAAATAAAGCGGAGAGAGATGAAGAAGAAGAAGTACAGATAAAAATATGGAATTCAAACGTAGTAAAAAAGATTAAGTTCAGTTCCCACAAATCAAAACTAACAGCAAGATAGAAGTGACTTCTGGATTGTATATTATTTCAAGGTTATTAGAATTTATAAAGGGTGCTTCAAAAATTCATTAAGTCACTTTGAAAATGGAAACCAAACTTTGTGGTCTAATTAAATACACATCATTCCAGTGAAACTTCTGAGTTTTGAGACAAATCTAGGATATGTCAAAAGTGTAACACATATGCGCTTTGTTTGCGCGGGGTTAGTTTGCAAATTCGTTTGGGCATATTAAAAATACTGGTTAGAAACTTTTTGTAATCAGGAATTCTGCCAGGATTTTCTGATTTGATGGGTAAAGTCAAAATTGGGAAGGTGGACGTAGAGTTTTGCACGGTTTCTATGTACATTTGTCCGCAAAACAGTTTAAGTTGGAGGATAGTCTTGAGGATTTGGGGCTGTCAACTCCTAAAGGGGCCTGGATCTGGCGGAATCACTGATTGTAACAAACCCAATAGATACCGTACGCCATACCTTCTATTTCCAGATTATTAATGCAAATTGAACATAAAAAGAAAATGAATGAATGATGATTTTTCTGCTTAATTTCTATCAGAAAGAGCCAAGATTACATATGTAAATTTTATCAAAATGAAAAGTTACAAATGTTCAAAAGCAAAATTAGCATGTTCTTATAAGCATAGTAAACCTCATATGTTCTACATTGCAAACATAAAAAATGAAATATATGTATGCTTATAAATTAGAGGATGGAAACGAATTTGGTGCCAAACTAATATAAAAAGAATTCAATTGAAATAGCGAAAAACGAGGGCCATTTTGTACTCATATCTTAAAATGTATCTGTTCCGAACATGCCAATCTAGATTCCACCTATTGCGAATATAACGTTCTAATAATTATAACACTAATGAACTAATGTTTATAACAATTCGCACAGATGTAATGAACACGGTAGAGCTAAAACGGGTCACCGGCTGTCGGAGGATGCTGGTCAAGTTTTGTACTGTGTCGTCGGGTGTAAGATACGAACCCATGCTGACCCGCTGATTCGATTTAGATCTGATAACCTGTAGGATGAAGGACAGCTTTTAATTTTTTCTTTGCGTTTGAACAGTGTTTTTATCAGGGGTTACCAGGACCGGAGATGTTACCCCGAGAACGCGAAAAATACGACGCCGAAATTCCCAGTTGTTTAGATTTTCCAGACCGGGCCACTTATATTTGGGCAGGCTCTATCACCGGGTCATTGAAAGTGGCACGGAATTGGCTGTGGAACACGCACAAATAGAGAGAGTGTGCGTAAAGAGAAGAATAAAGATAAATAAATAGAGAGAAAAAGAAGAGAAAGACGCGGCGAGGATACTATAACAATACATCAAGAAAGAGAGGAAGAGAGAAAGACCAATGAAAAACCTGAAAACTATCATTATGCTGAACAACACACACACTGTTTACTCGGATTCTGACCAGTGATGCATCGTAAGTTCTACACAGCCTGGAGATGAACCTCTCTTTGAATACTTCAGTGTATGCCGAAAAGAAACTGGCTGGTGGGGAATCGTACCCAGGTTTAAAAATTAGAAGTCTAGCACGCTAACGATACTCAACAGGTGATTCTACTCAAAATGTGTTTAACAAATGCAATAGTGCTTTTTTCTTAGGATAATAACATGAAAAGTGGATTCTTCTGATCAATGATGAGTTCTTAACTGCCCTGGTAACCTCCGGAGACTTGATGTGGACTTTTCCAACCAACATTCGTAAATCGTCTTCCTCTCTATAGTCTCAGGTGCTTCGTTCCACAGTCGGAAATATTCTCCGTTTTGTATGAGAAGTGATGATTAGATTATTCACGATCGCTTTGTAAAAAAAATCGATTTGAACAGGATTTGAACCTATGTTGGTTTGCTCACGTACTTAAAAATTCCGCGCGATTCCCCTACTCCATCTTGCCAACGGAAGGCAGCTGCCATTAATTACTAAGTTCAAGTTCGAAGAAAATGTAACATTGAATATACGTGTTACCTTTTGTTTGTTTTGTGTGTTAAATAAACACATGTGTATGCATGCCGTTTTTGTCATGTCGAATTATGAAATGAATGCGTTATGGCAGTTTTAGGAATAAATCCAGTTTAGAGTAAATATTCTCACATTAAGATACGATCGTTATTTGATTTTTATTTTATATCTTTCATTTAACGGAAACCAGCCTGAACGAAGCTAACATCACCAAAACTTGTCATTAGCAAATGGAGAAGTTTAATCTTCAATTAAAGGGTCCAATACACTTCGTGCAATACGGCAAGTTAAATGTAACAGGGCCTAGCAGGAAAAGATGGTGAAAAGTGCCTTGGAAGAAATCGTGTTAGAAAACATACTACCAAATTCAGCGTAAAAAATGATGGCTAATCTAACCTCAAAATAAATTAAAGTATGTTTTTGGTAGTTTAGCGATATCTCGGTCGGATTTGCACATAGGATGACCATCTTATTTTAAATGGTTGATTTTTATCAAGCTCTATAAGATGGTAATTGTTTCATTTATGATGGCGCAAAATTCAAATTTGTAGAGAGGTTAGAAAATTTGAAAACTGAATTTTAAAAAAGAAGATAACAGTTGCCTCGAAAGAATATGTTATGTATTTTTAGTGGTTCTCTAACCATGAATTTTTTTGGATTCTTAAAGTGGTAGAAAACAACCCAAAAAAAAAGACACGTGACCTGGCTTCTTACGTAATGCACTGTAAATACGAAGTTTGGAAATATGAACCGTCGCTCTGCATTTCGACAACTGCCCCTAGGCAAAGGTGTCAAATACGGCATACTAACGTGTTTGAAATATTCTTTCCCCTCTCGATAAATTGCATAAATCGATTACTGGACTGCAATTTTAAAAACAAAGTCCATACTTTAAAATTCTTTCTCACACTTATTTTTCCACACTCACATACACGCGTTCCGACTGCTGATCGTGGGGTCCCAGGTTCGATTCCCGGCTCTGACAAGGGACTAGTTCCAAAGCAAGAGGGTCTGGAACGGTGAACATTCAGCAACGTGATGCAATTGGGGAGTGTTGTGAATAAAAGGCAGTGGCCATCACAGTTGATAGCTTCGGTTCTCCTCTCCCAACACGCCTGGTCAGCGTGGTAGCAGCAGGCAAACTCTCCTACGGGAGAGGCCTCATCCAGTAGTGAATTAAATATGGCTGTGAATTATATAAGCTGCGAGCTAAAGCAAGAGCTAAAAGCGGCGAATTTACAATAAAAATAATTGTGTGTGTTCTGGCCGAGAGCAGGTGCTGACCCGAAAGTTCCTGGGCAGGGTGAACCGATGGTGGTTGCCATTGTCTTCATTTGGATAGAGAGGACATTGCAAGGACGGAACCTACAGTTTAACGTAGACTCCAAGCACTGATTCCGCCAGATTCCCCTGCTTTGGAAGTGTCACCTCCCAATTTCTCGGCCAGAAGTCAGTAGAAACCTTGCAAAAATCTACTTACACTCTCACAATTTTTACTTTACACCCCCACCCAAACTGAAAATTATGGCGGAATCGCTTACTCCAAACCACTTATATCAACTTGTGTGTTTAGTACGCAATATTAAAAATACTCGACTTTCATGAATTCGTTTATAACTATGTCATTCAAGAATGTAACTTCTATATACATGGAACAGACACGAAGCGTAAATGAACAGTGCATAAGGAGTTTTGTCTCTACATTTGCGTGTAATTTGTTTCTCATCGCTCAAGTTATATAAAAGATTTCTTGCTGAAATTTAACATCAGTTTCAATCTCATTTTCTGGATTGTTATTAGGAAGCTAAAATGGAAATATTACTGTTATAAATTTATTTGGTTCTAAGACTTGCAAAATTCTTTCAGTTTTTTTTTTTCATTTTAATTTAAGTAAAGTTCGTATTTGAGAAAGCTAACATTTGTGTGCTAAGGCTTACTCAGAATTCTGGTCAAATTTCTGAGACAAGTATTTGTAACGTAGCTTGAGCCAAAGTTGCCTGAAGGACTTAAATTATTTTGAATTCTATAATCCACGTTTTTAAGTTTAGCGGTTTCGGGGACCTAAAAATTTAAACTTGTATTTTTTTTAAACAATTTCTTTTGAAATTAAAAATAAATATATCCAAATTGGGAAATAAATTATCCTACAAATATTTCCTTTTAAGTTTTCATTACATTATATCTTTCCTTCATGTTCGCATTGTCGAAATAAATATTTCTTACTACATTGCGTTAGCGTCGTCCATCCCTAATAAAATATGTTCTATTATAAATAATGTGCACGTTGTGTTTAAGAGTATCTTCTTAGTTAAGCAATTCCGTAGTTTACTCCCAATCCCACCTGAAATGCCCGCTTGCTTCTCTTAACAGTCAGTCCCGCAACTGATTCACGGACTTAATACGCAAGATTTGTTGAACATTTGAGAAATATGTTGGACACGTGATAGTTTCCTGTTTCATATATTGCCAATTTGTAGTCAAGCAAAATGCTGTTTTTTATCTCTAACAATAGGAAACGAGAATAAAATACACAAAATGAAACGAAAATGCAAAACCATTCAACATTATAACATGGAAAGGAATGACACAGTAACGAAATACAAAAATAAAAATTCGAAGCTACTCTCCATTCGAAAATTTCGAACCTAGATTGCTTTTGTAGTTCGGACGAGTGCAAATTTATGCTAACGACAGAGCCATCTAGTAAGAAATTGTCAAAATTGATTTTGGAGACGCGAGGGGAGAACGAGTTGTGTGCTCTTTTTCCTCGTTGTAAAATGCGTTCGCATGTTATTCAACTTACGGGTTGGACTGGGTTACTGTGTATTATCGTTGTTTTTTCTGCTGTCTTAAATTGATGTTTCATAAATAAAAAAGTAATACATGATTGACCGTAATATAGAAGTCACTAAGACCAATTTGAATTTTCCAAAAGACTTCGAAACATTATGAATAACATTATCGAGTTTAAAGCTGTTAATTTACAAACTAAAAATATATTTCGCTGCAGTTACAAATAGAATGGTTAGTTACGGGTGAAGAACAAAGGTGATTTTCTAAATATGTTCGCTTAAAAGATAAAGTAAAGAGAAATTCAGGGATTCGAACTCATAATCTTTTTATAGAAAGCTAACTAGCTAACCACTACACTATTGTAAATTTAATGAAAATCTTTTTACTCGTTTCAGTTAGCATTTAATTTTTACGTACTGTTTCTGTTTTACTATTATCGATAGGAATGTCTTTTCTCTATATTATCTTTTATTACTATGTCTGCTATGTATGAGAAGTATTCTGGAATATACAAATAAAATACATCTAGCAAAGAATCTTAGTACAAGTAGTTGATAGTGACCATGTTTACTACACGTGTTCATGTGTATTGCAAAATTTTTCAGTCAATCAAAATCTGGTCGCACTATTTAGCAGCTCTTAAGAAGTTTAAGTCCAGAAAATTATTTATATGGCAACATCGCAACAACATGAGTGACCACTGCGCGGGTTTTAATACAATGAGTGTATTAGTGCAGTTTTAGAGTACTAATCTTTGTGAAGAAAATATGGTTTGTTTATCTAGTTGTGATGTAGTGAAAAATATGTGAATAAAATTAAATATAACTATTCATTTCTTATTACTGGCTATAAAATAATATATAATACAGCGATATTGCTACGTTTGTAATCATTACCCATGAAGTTTCGCTTATTCGCACTTTGGACGTTAAATACTGTTTTTAAAACTTTAAAAAATATATACAACATAGTTTTCATATGTATAGAATCTAACAAAATAGTAGTCAATAGAAGATTAGCTCATAGATGCACGAAACACTGTAACTAAAACAAAAATAAGTTTTATATAACTTTTACTTTGTTTTGATTTCCGTAAGAGTTGAGCTTGAAACCAGTCTAGCTGATGTCTTCGTGGCCGTGCGCGCTGAGTCTTGTTACTTTTTTCTTCCCTTTTCGTCCATAAAGCTGGCGACGCGAGTTCGAATCCAAAAGCTTGCTCTTCTTTTCTCACAAAGCTCCGTCGTCTATGTTCGTAATGCATGGACGTATTAATTTTATTTCTGTTCAAATGCAAAGAAAACTGACAACGATTACCATTCCTTTAATAATAGTTAACCATTTCAAGGTTTAGTCTAATAATTATATCAATATTATATAGTTCAAATGACCATATCAAAATGTTTAGATAGGAGCAGGTTAATCGAGGACATATACGCTGGCGTCAAACGTGAGGTCAGTTACTTTCTATCTGCTTTGCTGCAGTTTAATAAATTGCATGAATTCTTAAACTTTCAGCTTTCTGCATGAACTTGCAGAAAGCTGAAAAGGGTCTGCCAATTTTGAACACCAAATTAAAAACGGCTGGATAAATCGAGATCACTAAACTCAAATTTGAAGTCAGTTTCTCTGTACCTGTTTTTGTTTAGGCACTAGCCTCCATTACAATTGTAGGAATCAAAATTAAGAGGTCCAATATTTTAAGGCAGTTAACAGACAGAACATACCATGTGGACAGGAGAAATTAACGAAGCTTTCTTGTTCTCGCTCGATCCAAATCCACATTGATCTCACCTAACGAATATCACTGGTTCCTTGAGTTTTGGTAAATTATAATATTTTACAATTGCGTTTCTTTAAGTAAACTTTTTATTGGGCCGCATTGAATGGGTGAAAGAAGCAATTTCTGAATAGCACAATAATGGTTTCAAAATAAGAGCTGCATTCCTCCTACTTTCTAAGTTAAGTTGGAGTTTTATAAATGAAGTTGGCGTATATTATTTCCCCAAATGCATCTAAACAAATGAATAAAATGTTTTTCGATTTTGAAAGAAAATTATACTGGCGTAGGTCACGGTTTCTCAGCTTGGAGGTCGCGAGCCTCCAAAGGGGTCATGGTTTGTGCATAAGAGGGTCGCAAGAGGAGGTGAAAAAATACATTAACTTAGGTTTATAGGTTAAAACTAATAAATTTCCAAGACGGTATTTTATTTTGCTTATTGTTTTTATAATTAGGGCATACTAAAGTAATGTAATTTGTTGACTAGTTTTGAAGAATGTAATGAGGATGTTTATTTCGAAATACAGCAGATCAACGGTCATGTTTTAAAGTGTCATGTTTTTATGGGTCGCAGGGTAAAAAAGGTTGAGAAGCGCTGGCGTAGGTGGAAAGCGAACCTATGATTCTCAGTGTAGAAAGTGCACCTAGCTAATCAAGCTTATAATCACGCGAGCAATCTTTTGTTATCCAACGATCCAACACATCAGCTTATTCCTATTGCTTGTATGCTTACACACTCATTTCGTTCATTTATGTGTCCCCCTTTTTCTGAATATGATTATATACCATCCTATTACGATTGATTAAAACATTACATAGTTGAAAATAACAGAAAAAATTGACATCCATTTACAAAGTAGTTCTGTAAACGATTCATGTAACTGCCAAACTAGGTTGAAAATGAGCAATAAAAATGTTGTGTGTGTGTGTGTTTGGTGTATATTAATCAATCGTAATAGGATGGTATATAATCATATTCAGAAAAAAAAAAAAAGACCTATACGAGGAGATTCAGAAGATTTTGGATAGTAGCAAATCGCATTACAAAATTGTAATGGGAGACTTCAATGCGAAAGTAGGAACCAAGCAGAGCAGTGACACGAAAGTGGGAAACTTTGGATTTGGCAAAAGAAACAAGAGAGGAGAGAAATTAGTGGAATTCTCAGAAGCC
>JAGDQP010010008.1:26505-41497 GCA_022664845.1 Lepisma saccharinum
AAGGGTATTTAAGTATAGTTTTCATTTCTTAAATATGAAGGATTTGTAAATAGGATGCAGTTTTGTGTTTAGAAAATGTGTAAGAAGGAGAGGGACTTGGCTAATGCATCCTGAAAAATAAGCGTCCAATTTAACATGGATTTCACACACTTCTACGAATATCATGGTTTGATGTGGATCCTTTGAAGAAATGACTGAATAGCATCTTAAACACAATATGTGGCATCTTAAAGGTAAATAATTAAAGGCTCCAAGACGGCTTTTTTTATTTTTTATTTAGAAATAAAAGGTTGTTTTAATAGCGCATGTAACAACTTCCTTATGAAAATTTCCATTACGATAATCCTTACTTCTGAACAGAAAATAGCTCGCAAGGTCTTCACTTAAGTTCTTCATAATTCTACGAGATATATTGAAGGGGCTATTGAGTACTTTTCTCGAAGGAACCACATGAAACTACGATATTCCTAGAAATGTGTGAAAATCCATGTTAAATTGGACGCCGCCGTAGCAAAGTCCCTTTCCCTCTTAATTTCGTTTTCTCAAAACCTCTCTTTTCCGTAAATTAAATCAAATGTGCATAACGCACTCAAATTTTAAGATATGGTTTTATAATTTTAGCGGCAAATTGTTAGGAATTATATTGCCAATACAAAACAGTTAATAACTCTATTTTGACAAATTCCGACAAATGGCCCTTTTTTTTATTCTCCCCACCCCCGCATATACAGTAATTCACTGTCATATTCAATCCACTACTGAATGAGGCCTTTCTCAGAGGGAGGAAGTGGTATGCTGCTCCCACGCTGACCAGCCGTGCTGGCAGAGGAAATCCGAAGCTCTCAACTGTGATCGCTAGTGTCTTTAGTTCATAGCAACTCCCAATTGTTTTCACGATGCTGGGTCAACACCGAAATGTTGAGCCCCCACCGGCAATCGAACGCAGGACCGCTCATACTGAAGCCTAGTCGACAACTGGCAGTTTGGTTTTGTGGTTATCGCATGGAGAAACTAATTCAGAGGCCCTGAGTTCGAATTCCGGTAGAGCAACAATTTTCTTCTTCTTTTTTTCGTTCATAATGTATTTTTCTAAGTTCAAATTTATTATTAATAATTGCTTTCTTGCATTCTTCGTAGATTATGTACAGTAAAGTTAGTAAACAAGAAAAGTTACCATGTTAACGTGGAGTTTAGCTACTAAAAGCTAGGTTGTATATCAACCCACCAGGGCTGGATGCACACTAAACGAAGCGAACTGGGTGCACGGTGCGTCCGAATTGAGCTGGGCGGTGTGAGCCGGGGGTGGCGCAGCCTCCGGTTAACGGCGTGTATACGCAAACGTGCTGTTAATTTTCTACTTTAGATTGTTTCCATGTGGGCTTTCCTTAGCTGGGACCCAGGTCAAGTGATTCGTAAAAGAAGCGCCAACTTTGCCAGAACTCGTGCCTTGCTTCGGGGCTCATGAGTTCATTTAGGCCCTTTTTAACAATATTGTTACTGATTATGTTCAATAATTATATTGGAAAGGGGTATTAGAAATAACGTCTTCATTTGTCTTCCTGATAGGAAACTTACTCACATCTGAAAAACTATTTTATGCAGATAATTTTTCAGACGTCCGCTATAGAGAGGTTTTAACTTTAAAAGAAAACATTGTCAAGCTCTCAGTGTTCTTTTTCATATAGTACACTATTGACAGAGTTTACTTCCATAATCTTCAGTGCTGTTGTACAGGAATTATAAAACTGTCAGTTTTTGGACGTTTCACTGCAATAATAATAATTCCTCTAAGAGTGACTTTGAACTTCCACGGCGCAAAGCAGAGACACGGTGCATAAGCTGTTATTGTTTCTATCATTTTTCCTCGATTTTTGTTATTTCGAATATTACTGGGCCCTAATTTGTTTATAAGTCATTGAATAAAGAAATATCAGCGTGCACTTTGGTTTAAACTACTTACAGGACGAAGTTGACTATTTCCAAAAATGAACTTATTAATTCATGGATTCTGTCTTTAGTTGGCCAGATGGAGTAGAGGAAAGTGCTGGATTTTCAAGTATTACAGCAAACAAACGTAGGTTCAAATCCTGTTCAAGCCAAGGTTTTTACAAAGGGGTAGTGAAGAATCTAATCATAACTTCTCATACAAAGCGGAGAATCCTTCAGACTGTGGAATCAAATATCTTAGTACTCTGAGATTTATCTCCGGGATGTGGAGAACTTACGAAGCATCACTGGTCAGAATCCGAGTAAAGACTATGTGTGTTGTTTAGCATAATGATAATGTAGTTTTCATGTTTTCCACTCTTCCTCTATTTTTTGATGTATTGTTATCGTGTCTTCGCTGCTTCTTTCTCTTCTTCTTTTCTCTATCTATTTATTTTTTCACTTACTATACACACACACTCTCTCTCTCTCTTTGTGCGTGTTCCACAGCTAAATCCGGGTCACTTTCTATGTCCCGGTGATAGAGCCAAACCCAAGCATAAGTGACTCGGTAATCCGATTGACCCTTTCTGGATAATCTATTTAACTGGGAATTTCGAAGTCGTATTTTTTCGTGTTATTGGGGTAACATCTCCGATCCTGGCTACCCTGTCAGAAACACTTTTTAAACCCAATGAAATAATTAAAATCTCTCCTTCATCGTACGGGTTATCAGATCTAAATCGAATCACCGCGTCAGAATGCGTTCGAATCTTAATCCTGATGACACAGTCCACAACCTGACCAGTATCCCCTGACAGCCGGTGATCCGTTTCAGCACTGCCGTGTTCATTCCATTTGTGCGAATTGTTATATACACTAGTTCATTAGTGTTGTAATTATTAAAACGTTATATTCGCAATAGGTGGAATCTAGAGTGGCTTGTTCGGAACAGATACATTTTAAGATACGAGTAGAAAATGGTGCCCTTTTTTCGCTATTTCAAGAGAAGAATAATTTTTATATTAATTTTGGCACAAAATTCGTTTCCATCCTATAATTTATCAACATACCATTCAATGTGTTCCTTTCTTCACGTTTGAAATCTGCAACATGTAATGTCTGCTATGCCCACAGCAACATGCGAATTTTGCTTTTGAACATTTGTAACTTTTCATTGTGATACAGTTTGCATATGTAATCTTGGCTCTTTCTGATAGAAATTACGCAGAAAAATTATCATCCACTCATTTTCTTTGTATGTTCAATTTACATTAGAAATCTGGAATGGAAGGTATAACCTACGGTATCAACTAGGTTTGTTACAATCAGTGATTCCGCCAGACCCCGGTCCCTGTGGGGGTGTGAGTTCCAAATCCTCGAGACTACTCCCAACTTTAATTTTTTCCCGGTCAAAAGTTGACAGAAACATTGTAAAACTACCTACACCTTCCCAATTTTTACTTTACACCCCCAAACTGAAAATCCTTGCGGAATCCCTGATTACAATGTATTGCGAGCCAGTATGTTCAAAGAGCCCCACCGAATTTGCAACCGAACCACGCGCAAACATAGCATGTGCGTTACACTTTAGACATTATCCTAGATGTGTCTCAAACCTCAGGAGTTCCACTGGAAATGATGAGTATTTAATCAGACCATCATTTTTTTGTCTCCATTTTGAAAGTGAATACATGAATTTTGAGGCACGCTTTATATATTCGAGTAGCCCTGTAAATATATTAAATCCAAGTCACTTTGTATCTTAATTCTGAGAGAAGATATTGTTGTTTAAGTATAAGTCGGCGTTTCAGTTCGGACGCCATATTGATGACGTCACCACGTGTCAAAACTGTAGTTAATTATGGCAAACAACCAGAAAAATATTTGCTTTGACACGTACTTCAATATTATATATGTCTCCAAAATTCCCACGGAGGGAAGAGGGTATGCTATTCTGGCCCATGATCTAAAGGTTTTCCATTGCTGCGTGACTAACGAAGACCTGGATGGATAACGATTAAAACCCAAAGCAAAAATAAAAACGAAACACGCTCAAAGCGTGACAAAACCAACCAAAGAGAATGAGCTAAGGAGAACACATAGATAGGAAACAGAACGTAAACTAAGAAAATAAAAGGGTTAGAAAATAAATGAAAATGGAACACCAACTAGGCTGTTACATTCCTCTCAGGGCCAGGAAAAGGAAATGAATTGAATGGAGAAGACCTTTCTCCATTCACCGAATTTCTTCTCAATAAAACTGGATATACCAACAAACACATCCCACATACGAGCCAGACTTAGCACCGCAAAACACCAAAGAAAAGATCATAAAAGGCTATTAAACCATTTAGTAATTAAGAAAAGTAATATATTAGAGAAAATAAATAATTAGTTATTGAGTATAATAAGAAAATAAGAATTAGTAATAATATTATATTATATATATATATACAGGGTAAGTCAAAATGATGGACCCGATTTCATAAATTTATTTTGTGAAATATAATGAACATATCTTAATGTGAGCTACGCGCAAGGAAAGGCAAAAGTTCAAAGTTTAGTTGAGTTTAGTTTATGTCCTGCGTGGTTGCATTGTCTACCGCTACGCGGCGATGGAAGCAGTTAACGAAAATGGCGCTGACTGGAGAGCAGAAATCGTTCTGTGTGCTGGATTACCATGTAAACAACTCTGTGATGAGTGTTCAACGGCATTTCCATACCAAGTATGGCAGAGACCCACCTACTGGAAAAACCATTCGTACGTGGTATGAAAAATTCAGAGATACGGGTTGCATCTGTAAGCGAAAATCGACTGGCCGTCCTTCAGCTGAGGAAGAGACAGTGGAACGTGTTCGCGCCAGTTTTGTGCGGAGTCCACAGAAGTCTACCTACCGGGCAGCGAGGGAACTTGAAATGCCACAGAAAACTGTATGGCGAATTCTGCGGAAACGTTTACAAATGAAATCCTATCGCTTGCAACTGCTACAAGCCTTAAGAGACACTGATTATGCTGCTCGAGCGTCTTTCTGTGCTGATTTTCTCACGTTAATGGAAGAGGATGGGTTCGCCGAAAGATTACGTTACAGTGATGAAGCGGTGTTTCACCTTTCTGGGAATGTGAATAGACACAACGTAAGGATCTGGGGAACTGATAATCCCCACGCAGTTGTGGAACACCAACGCGATTCACCCGAGATGAATGTGTTTTGTGCCATTTCCCCTGAAAAGATTTATGGGCCCTTTTTCTTCCTTGAACCTACTGTGACAGGACATGTTTTTCTTGATATGCTGCAACAATGGCTCCTTCCACAGCTCGAAGAGGATAGTGCAGATTTCATTCTTCAATTGGATGGTGCCCCTCCGCATTACCATGGCAGCGTTCGGGATCATCTCAATGAGGCATTGCCACAGCACTGGATAGGCCGAGCATCTCAGGAGGATCGAGTTCTCATTCGTTGGCCACCTCGTTCCCACGATCTGCTCCCTGTGATTTCTTTTTGTGGGGTTTCATAAAGGATCGTGTTTACGTACCACCACTTCCAACAACATTGGGTGACCTTCGCGCCCGCATCACAGCAGCCATTGCAGAGATTGACCGTGACACACTACACAAGGTTTGGCAGGAGATAGACTATCGGCTTGATGTGTGTCGTGTTACGCGAGGTGCTCACATAGAGCACTTGTGATGTGACTGAAAAAAACTTTGAGAGTTACCCTTCTTACCACATGTATTACATTCAGATATGTTCATTATATTTCACAAAATAAATTTATGAAATCGGGTACATCATTTTGACTTACCCTGTATATATATATATATATATATATATAATTTAAAGTTCAAATATAATTATTAAGATAACATATTAATATTTAATATTTAACTACACATCTCTCCACACAAAACCCATCACAATCAACCATGACTTAACGTGAAGTCATCGTCACGCTCAATTGCGATAAGGCAAATACCAAATACATGCGACCGCCATGCATTTAGCAAGTCTTCGATTCAATTGCTTCGATGCAGCAATTCTTGTCTGCGTTGCTCGGAGCATTTAAATCGCTTCAGGTTCCTGAGGTTATGTTTCCCCACATCAACCCCAGTCAAAGTGGCTAGTCTGTAACAATTGGAACCCAATTCCACGACGACATACAGACCACGGTATATCTCAAAATACTTCTTGGTCTTTCGGTCGATCGCTGAATTGTGTTCCCTAAGACGAATTAAAACCAAGTCATCGACTTGTAACACTATAGCATTACCGGGATTAGGAACCTTGTTCCTATTACGACTCTACCGTAAGTTTATCAGCGCTAGCTGATGACGCTTTCCATAATCGAGGTCTCGCAATTCCTCAGGCCAGTCTACACCACACTTGAAGGAATCGGAGGCATTGAAATTCAGAAACAACTCAGAAGGAGTATATCCATTGGCCAGAGACGCGGAATTATTCAGCAACGAACAGACTTCGTTCAAGCAAGAACTCCACCGACTGTGATCACCACTGCAAAACACTCGGATCAAGCGGTCCACCTCTTTATAAGATCTCTCCACCTCCGAGGCTCGAGGGCTATAAGCTGTCGTCAACACGTGCTTCATCTTCTGTTCCTCACAAAATTCCCTCCAATGCTTCGAGGTGAATTGAGCCCCTCGATCAGACGTAATGAAAGCAGGAACAGGATAATGGTGAAGGTACTGCTTACTGAAGACTTGAATAATCTTGACACTGGCAGAACGCAATGGATATAACGTCAAAAAGCCGGAGAAAATGTCAACGATGGAAAAGACAAAAAAAAATGGAAGCTTCTCAGCAACTGCCCGATAAGATCACAAGAAACCTTCTCATGTTGCCTATCTGCAGTCACATGGCAAGGTTCTAATGAGATCTTTTGATTCGTTGCTTTTGTTCGTGCACACACAAGACAGTCACGGAGAAAAGTAGCTATTTCTTGTCGCATTTTCTTCCAATAGAAGAGACGGCGACAAAATAAATAGCATTTCAACGATCCAAAATGTCCTTCTTCATATAATTCATCAAGGACTTGGGGAACCAAGACCTTAGGAATTACCAGCAGCCAATCATTTGGTTCACATCTAGAACGGACATAGAGCATCCCCAAATGTAAGCAGGAGTCCGGATTCCCTTCACGAAATTTACGGAGCATCCTCTTAGAATAGCTGTCAGTTTGCTGTGCATCCACGCACCTCTTGAGGAACTCTTTTTGGGACAGACTATTGAAGACCATGTTGACTCTAAATTTCGTACACTCCTTGTCTTCTTCCTCTGGTGGACATCTGCTGAGACTATCGGCGATAAAATTCCAAGTTCCAGCGAGATGTTCAAACTGCAAATCAAAATCTTGAAGCTTGAGAAGCAGCCGATTAGTACGCGCATCAAGATTCTACGGTCCGTAGAATCTTGAGCTGCGTTATGGACTTGGAATCAGTGTGGACAATAACAGGTCTACCTGTTATAAAATTGGAGAAGTGTTCACACAAGAACACAATGGCTAAAACAACAGGAAAACAGATAAGGACATCTCCGTCGGACGAACACGACGACTCCGTATTCGCCATCTCGCACTTGAGATAACTAGCCAAGCTCAGTAACGAAGCGTCAGTAAACAAGTGAAACTCGTCACTAAACCGGGGCTGGACCAAGGCTGGGGGAGAAATTAAGGTTTCCTTCAGAGCTTTGAAAGCTTCTACCTCTTCAGGGGCCGAATTTGAATTTATTATCCTTACGTAATAACCTAACAAGAGGTTCCTGGAGCCGAGCAATATCATAGATATTCTTACACCTCCAGTTACAAATACCAAGAAAACGACGCAATTGACGTCGTGTTTTAGGAAGAGGAAACTTTCGAATGTGCTCGTTCATAGAAAGGTTGACCTTAATCTCTCCAACAGACACGACATGGCCGAGATAGGAAACCTCAGATATCAAAAACTGGGATTTCCGAAAATTCAAGGAAATGTTAGTTTCCTTCAATTTATCGTATACGTGTGATAGCTGACGGAAATGATCTTGGGAAGACGCAGAGAAAACCAAAAGATCGTCGAGATGAAGGGCTATAAAGTTCCGTGCGTGTTTCCAGTGGAAACAGCTGATGCATAGCATTCTGGAAGATCGTGCATGAGGACTTCGTCCCCATAACCAGGCGAGTAAACACAAACTGGTGGCCTTCAAAAGAAAATGCCGTAATGACCTGGGCATCGGGATGGAGAGTCAAGGAATAATACGCTTCCTTGGCATCGCTGATAGTGAAAATAGTAGACCCAGACATACGGTGAAGCAACGTTTGAATAGGTTCAACTTGAACCAAAGGAGCAATGATCTTATTAGTAACTCGCATACCGTGTCCTTCTGACCTCATCACCAGATGAACTGGATTATTATATGGACTAGGTTTCTCTAAAACTATACCATAATCAAGCCACCTCTTTAAAAGCTGACGGAAAGACTCTCGAACAGCATATGGCATAGGATAATTTTTAGCTTTCACTGGTTCAGTGTCTGTCAACATTATCCTAATTTCAAGTAGTTTAGCAGGTCTGGGATATTCACAAAACAAATATTGATATTGCTTCAGGAAGACGAGCAATTGATCCCGCAAATCAATAGATAGATCAGTACGCTTTTCAACGTACTTCTCTAGTTCGGACTCGGACACAATTGCCTCATCGCACAAGATAGGTCCAGGGATAGAGACCGTTTTGACCCCGAATTCTTTGCAAGTTACCTCGACATGCCTTCCATCTGGACATCTCAATCTCAAGGCTCCACTAACTGGATCCAGTTGGCATCGATAGTCCCGAATAAAAGGCATCCTGAGGATCAAACTAGGTTCCTCGCCTTCCACAACAAAAACTTTTATTTCGAATACATTATTAGAAATATTCAGGAAAATATTCTGGCTACCCTTTAATTTATGAGCACCAGAAGCAAAAACACCTTGAAGTTTAATGCCAAATACGGGTCTTAATTTAGCACGTGACAGATTGGCCAAAATCTTTTTCCAAGTTTCAAAATTTAAAATATTTATCTCGGAACCACAATCATAAAGACATTCTAAATCTAAACCTGCCACTTTACCGAAAATACGGGGGGAACGACAGAATTCTGTGGGTCGACACAATTCTGAAAGACAGAACGACAGAATTCTGAAAGATCAAACCATCCGTCAACTCATCCTCCCTGATCACAACATGGATATTAAAGGTAATCCCATCCTGTAATACAAGATTGGTCCATTCTCCCAACCGCTCATCATCGGATCGATTCACACGACAGGGCCGCTGCCTTCCTGATCCGTCTGAAGGACGTCCATGTTTAAATCAACTCCATGAGAACAGCACGGAGGGTTTGAAACAGCACTAACTCCCACATTATCAACTACTTGCGAACAACCACACTTGACTTCTCTGATGGCCTAATTACCTCCAGGAACATTTAGAGTATGACAACTACACTCTACCATTCTACTCTGACAAGGAGAATTATAGACACCACTATTATTTGACACATTATTATTAAAATTACTATTATTCTGATTATTATTATCACTCACAGGCATATTACTATTGGTTACAAAACGTTGATTATTCCCTCTGCGATATGAATCATTATCAGAAAACCTACGACGTTTTACATAGTTATCATTACGATGATTTCCAAAATTATTATTTCTACTTGAATTATTACACTATCGGTTACCATTATTAAAATTTTGATTAAATCTCCTACCAGAAGAATTATTTTAGAAATTAGAAGATTTATTATTATTTTCAGATGAATAAATATTAACCCGCTCAGTTTGAGTACTACTAGATTTAGTCACTTTAGTTGCTCTGATTTTAGGTTTAAATTTACGATCATTATTACCTTTGTTTCCTTTAGATTCGGTTACAATAGATTCAGAATTAGAAAGAATGTCTTTATTTAGCTCGGTATTAGTAGGACTGTCTAAATTCTTTAACATATCAATAAGAATATTTATGCTTTCAGGAGTGTACAGTCTTAATAATTTACCTATAGATTCAGGAAGAGCTTGAATTATTATTTCTATTATATCCTCTTCAATATAAGGCGAAGCGTATAATTTATATTTACCTAGAAACTGCCAAGCGAATTGTGTCATATTTTCATATACACCGGTATGATATTTAACAGAGTAAAACTGTTGCAAATAACGTTTCTTAAGCCTGGGGTTTTCAAATGATCCAGAAAAGCTCGTACGAAATCTTCGTAAGTAACGAGTTTATCTTTCTCGTGAGTATACCAGATCAAAGCTAATCCAGTCAGCCTACGACCAATAACCAGCATTTTATCAGACGACGTTAGCTTCATTAAGGCGCTATTCTGAGCAATTTCAGCTAAAAAATTCCTAGCAGATTCCCTGGGAGTTCCAGTAAACGTTGGGAAGAAATTGATGTCATTAAGCCGTAACGGACGCGCAGAATGACTATCAACAACATTCATGACCTAACCTAACTAATGCCACACAGAGTCCTCCTTTTGAGATACTCTCAAGGAATCACAACTTCCATTAGGTTTAAAATGACAACCCACAGAAATCGGCGTAGGAGTTACCTTAGGAAATCCAAACCTGAGATCTCGATCTAATTCGGGTTGTTGAGAACACGAATTTCGTGATGAAGAAGCAACAGAAGGTTGGCGATACTTAAAAGGTTCAGACCTAAAAGGAAAAGCATTATCGGTCACCTCCTTATGCCATGTTCGTTTTCCCAACATCCGACTTTGATCGAAACGTCTCCTATTCTCAAACAAGTCCTCGCTACGGGACGAAATCGTTGGCATATTCGTTACAGTCGTAGTAGTCAGCGAGTACACTGGTTTCCCTTAACTTGTAGTCAATACGGAGGTAGTAGTCAATGAGGGTGATCCTAAACTAAAAGTCACCGGAATAAAAGTAGAGAATGGTTGAGCTTCACTACTCACTATAGGTTCTTTAAGACAAATTTCCCTGTCTTCAGGTTCGGTTACGTTAATACGCAATTTTTCAACTTCGTTAAGTAAACTTTCCACTTGGGATTCGAGAGACTCGTTTTTAGATGAGACACTTGCGATTTCACTACGTACTTCATCATACCTCGCATTCATGTCATTCACAACGCTATCTATTTCCTCAGACAACTTAAGACCTTGCACATCAATTTTACTTTCAAGAGTACGCATATCACTTTTCATATCGGCACTCTGAGTAGCTATCTTACTCTCAAGATTAGAACTTTGAACAGTTATCTGACTTTCAAGGTTGGCACATTGAGTAGTTATTTTACTTTCAAGATTAGTACATATATCATTTTTCATCTCGGTACTTTGAGTAGCGATTTTATTTTCAAGGTTAGTACCTTGAACAATTATCCTACTTTCGAGATTATTTATCATTCTGGTGAGCGCATCCAATAAAGTATCCTGATTACTGATACCGGTAGGTTCGGTTTCGTTAGATTCGGAATCAACGCGAACCCCGTCTTCAGTTTTATCCTCGACTGTCCCAGTATTACTTGACCTACAAGTCTTACAAACATATCGCGACTCTAACATAGGTTTCAAGTCAGCCGCTATTCGCTCACATCGTAAATGTTTTTGTTGCATTCAAGCAGTACAGGTTATTATCTCACCATTGCGATTACAACATACAGGATGATAATCCTGACCGTCGGCACTCATATTATCGCCACTTAAAGGATTACTCATTATTAGAAAATACAAAGTCATATAACAAGGAACCACTATTAAACGTCCTTCCCACAAACTACCGAAAGTCGACTCCAATAACCAATGCTACATTCATCCAGTTCCACTATACCTAACTTAACTAAAATTAACCTAACTGGACGTAAGCCACTATCTCCACAAGTACGCAAAGAAATCAATAACTTTAGTAAATCTCCAGTCACTTTAATACGTAGTTCATAAAAAACAACCTTTTCCTTTCAGTAACGTTTATCGGCTTTCAAAACATGTGCAGTTTACCTTTTTTTCAGAAATCAAATTAGTTTGAAGCAATTGATACTTAAAAAAAAGCGTAGAACAGCACTACGAAAAACAGAGATATCCAACTACCTCCTGTAACTAACAATGTAATTATCAGTCTCAGCTGTACATCATTACATTAGCAGCAAACACTAAAATCCTGGGCTGGTAGTTACCAAAATGTAACTCAACACAGTCTCACAAATCCTGGCTGGAGATCGCCAAAAACTGAAACGACCCCAACCCCAAACTCCAAAAGAGATCACACACACACACTTCCTGGCTAGGTGAAGTCAAAACTACAACACCAAAAACAATTCAGGAATGCAAATAGGGTTGCCAGGAGCCTAGAGTACCCACGCAACGCATCTAACCTAAACTCTAGCTCCAAACACCCCAGACGAGCGTTGCAGAAATGCCTTCCATATTTAAGAATATATGGGAAAGAGGATTCCAGATCGTTGCGATCGCTGTGAAAAAACAATAATTTAGAACGAGGGAGGAAATACCGGTAAGGCGACACTTCCAATCTTTTAATTGGATCGTCGGTTCATATTCTGAAGTACCAGCTGGTTCAGATTAGCGATAGATTAAGAAAGAAAACGCAAATTTTTACTTGGGAATAATCTCAAACGATAATACGCATATCAATTCATATGTGACTCATACTATGTCTTTACTCACTTCGAAGTCTACAGGGTATCAAAAGACCATGTCTTACCTTCACCTTAGTAGGGCCCACACCTGTAGTCTGGAATCGCAATTCCTGAAATAAAGACGAACGAACACCAACGAATGACGGTCGCAACTCAATCTAAACGTCGTGTCATAACGCAAAAATGCAAATAATATTTATTCACTCAAATCACGTACTGGAGTCACTTCATATATCAACGCAGAATAAGCAGAAAATCTATATATATAGTTAATTTCCCAAGTTATCACATCTCAGCTGGTGAAAGAATCCTACCACTGGCCTACGGATTTATGAACCAACCTAATCTAATTAAAACGCATCTCTCCAAAACGATAGGTTTACCGAAACAGAAATAATTTAGTATCGATCGCTGTCAAACTTCACGTAATGATTCGTAGTTACATTCCAATGAATATCATGGCAAACATTAAGTAAATCACTGCACATCATAAATATTACTATACACTGTATATGGATTATCAATTAATGCCTTAAATCGTACCTAGTTAACTGAGAGGATTTCTATATTACGTTCACTGAACAGAAACATAAGATTGTTCGAAGAAATATAAAAATTTCAGAATTTCAATTTATTAGACTGAATGTACATAATGTTAGCTTGTAGAAATGATAATTTCATAAGAATCAAAACAGAATTACTGTTGAGCTGTAGGAGCAAACAAATTAGAATCGTCTATCTGGTATACATTGAATTAGTTAAGCAGAAATGAAAGTTGGTTTGTCGCATATAAATGTTCATAATTAATAATTAAGAAATCTCGCTCAAATTTTCACAAGTTATTCCAAAATATTGTTATTTAATTTAGAAAAGTTTTATCACATTATTACTTACATGAATGAAGTTATTGTACAAAATACATTACAATGAAAGAACCAAGTTAGCCTTACTAAAGGCATGACGTCATTACAGATGATTACTAAGTTACACAATCGACGTTCAGAATATATCTTCAAAAATGCAAAATAATGTCATAAAATGTGACTATTTACCGGAGAATAGTGGCTGGAGTTGAAACCAAGATTAACTAATCATGTCGAGTTATTAAATTTACAATTAACATCAAAAAACGGTACGCAAAGATGGCTGAACAGACAGGTAGCTAATTTGACTATGTAATGGAAAATATGCGGTAGCTGTCAGCATTGCTAACCGGGAATTTCGCAAGGATTTGGAAACTGGAGGCGAAAATTATGCATTTGATTATTAAAATCTAACGCTCCGATATTTAAAATGTAGAAATTCAGCTGATAGCGGCCCCATAGTGAAATTGAGCACATTTTACACATACTGACAAATAATCTCCGAAATATAAAATATTGATGATTCTATTGCCGTGAAATTTTGAAGTAATTTCTTGAGATGAACTTCTTATTAGAACTTGTATCTGTATAATTTTTCTTCTTAGAACGATTGATATTTTCCAAAGTGGAGTAAATAAAATGTTTTTAATATTCTAAATATAGCTTTTATATTTACCAGTAGCTGCTAGGGCTCGGGAAAGGCAAAATTACTGGGAGCCCCGACGTCTGTCCTTCGGTGTGAACAAAATGGAACTAACTAACAAGGCGAGGGAAAGCAGTTCTCCCATCAAACGGAGAAGAAAGCTGATTCACACCAATCAGCAAAAAACAAGTAACGCAGCATTGACTAGGGTCCAATCAAAAACAAACACTAGATCCAAGTCATTGTTGCGTGACTAACGAAAACCTGGATGGATAACGATTAAAACCCAAAGCAAAAATAAAAACGAAACACGCTCAAAGAGTGACAATATATATATATATATATTGTTGATAAGAGGAAAAGGATCTCATTTGAGGTAACTTCGACAAAGTACGCCACTGCCCGCAGCCAGACAGTCAAATATGCGAGCAACTAGGAAGAGCATTCCTAAGAATCCTGGGCTCACGATAAATAGCGGCGGGGTAAACAGCGTGATTATTAATGAATTTCAAGTGACAGAGGTAGTGGGAGGTAACTGACAACAGTCTTCGTTCTGGTCGCCAACCTACCTGCCAACTTGGTCTGTCGCCGGTCCATGCCAGGTCCCGGCCATACCACCATAAAGCCAGTCATTGAGGTAATAATTGGGAGTCACTTTCGAGCACAACCAGCGAGCTGTGCCTGAAGTCATCCGCTTCCACCTTGTCGCTACCTAGAAAGAGCCCAGGGTTCAAGCCACGCTGCCGTCCGCCAGTTCTCTTTGGATTTGGATTTGGAGTGAGATCAATGGTTCGTTTGCTAGCATATTTTAGAGATAGTGATGTGTCGTTGCCCGAATATCTTGGTTAAGACCTGTAATTTTATGGGTAAAAAAAATCATCTCTTGGTTTT
>JAGDQP010010008.1:41897-57152 GCA_022664845.1 Lepisma saccharinum
GGGGAGCTGCTGTGCATAAAATACAGTGGCGATCACAGTGAGAGCTTCGGCTCTCCTCTCCCAACCCGTCTGGTTTGCGTGGGAGCAGTAGACCAACTCCTCCCTTCGGGGAGAGGCCTCATCCAGTAGTGGATTGAATATGGCTGTGATTTACTATTGTTATTATTATATAAACGCAATAGGAAATTTAATAAAATTAGTGACCAAGGGCACGTAGAAGTTTGGTAAAGTCAGTCATGGTGTTCTCTTTTATTGCAGACGCGACTGAATCGTGTTTTCTGAGACATTTGAAAATAGGCCTTCTTGCTTTGAGACTCTAGTGAGCTTGTTCCCTTCTTTAAACTGACTAATATTGCCAAGGTCAGATAAATCATTCTATAACTAGCTATCGTTCTTTTCTTCTACCTGATTATAAGAGGGTATAAATTGAGGTACGTTTTTAGTAAAAAAAACTAATTTCGATTTTTTAGCGTTTGTTCACTTGTTCAAATTGCTGGTTTATTTTTTTCTAAACTATGTGAAGTTTATGGACTGTTTAATGTGCGTACTGTTTTCACTGCCTCAAAGGAAGAAAAAAGTCTTATCGCAAGACTAGAGATTTCCTTAGAAATTACAAAATAAAAAGGAGTTTCTCTTAAAAAAAACTTTAGGTGAAGGAGTACCGAACCCGGGACCACTGAATCCCAAGTCCAATGACTTACTCACTTTTTTACCATCTTATTAAATCTGAATTGGACTAGAGAATCAGAATAAACGGAAATTATTACAATAACGTTAAATGCAAATAAAGTTATAAAACAAATTTAAACAATAACATTTAAAAATAACCTATTTAAAATATAAATAAAATGTAAACCATTTGAAAAATAAAAACTTGTGATAAATTGGTATCGAACCCGGTACCACTGCATTACAACGTCACCGCCTTATCCATTACTCCACCTTGCCAACTATCACCCCGTGCTTTCTGAGAACCAACTTTCACCCGTCATGGTTGTCCTCTCTGCAGACAAGTCTCTGCCTGTTTGTTCCGTTCTCCCAGCAATTCTGTTTGTTTAGAAAGCAGGACACAATGCGTTTTACCATTAACAAGCTTCGGAGAAAAATAGCAGCTAAGCCAGTAACTGCTATTTTTTATCGGTTGTAGCAGTCATAGCAATTTATCCCATGTAGCAGTGAAAAATAGCTGCTACGCTAGGTTTGCTCATCTCTATTTCTCACCTATTTTTGAAGGCTTAACTAATGTTTTATTTGCTTTCTTTGTGTATCGTATAGATGCGTCATCCCTTCCATATATCAAATCTGGCATAAAGTAGATTTTCAAATTTTTGGCGTTTATTGCCTTCTTCAAACTGTCGATTCAATTGACGTTGTGTTTGCATACTATAAAGTAGTTTTACAAAGGAGGGAGGATATTAGTATTGGGTAAGCGATAATCGTAACTGGTCAGTTCGTACAGAGTCAAAAACGTGATTAAAGTCAAAGCTTGCAAGGGCAATTTGCACAGAAAGAGTGCTTGCTCGGTGAATAACTTCACGAAAATTGGCCAATAAATTGGTAGCATCAGGAGTTCCCCTTAATCCATCTTGATTAGGAAGAGTTACTTGTAAACTGTTTGAAACTATTTTATAAAAGATTTTGGTGTCGTTATTTAAGAGTGACAGCATGCGATACCTGGGGGCAGCAGTAGCTGTTGTTCTCTTTTGAATTAGAATTCCTTTTATTTCTACAAACTGCTTGGGAATGTTATCCTGATGCCACATCTCATTGTACACCTCCGTAAGATGAGGGATTAAATATTTCTGCATAGCTATATACCAAAACGGCGTGATCCCATCAACACCTGGAGATGAAGGGCGATTAAGAGAATTTATGGCATTCCTTACCTCTTCTGTAGTAATACGCGTTTTTAAGGTTTGAGATATATTAAGTGGTAATGTAGGAAGGGTATATTTCAAAAAATTATTTTGATCTTCATGATTGTGTGGTGTTGACTGAAAGATTTGTAAATAATATTGATAGATGGCAGGCAATACATCTTTCCCAATGTGTATTGTGCCATTTTGAGCTATAAATTGCTTAATAATTATTTTTTTTGCCTCGAGTTCGTTCATTTGTGTTATGTAAACTCTTAACAGGTTCATGAATTCCAACATAAGGCAATTTACTGCGAACACAAAAACCGTAATTGCTTTGTTTTTGTAAATTACATAAAAGAGTTTTTACCCGTTGCATTGGAATGTAAACATATTCACCCTGTATAGTTCTTAAGTGATATTGTTGTAATATTTGATAATAGTAAGCACTTTGAGTTTTGTTATCCATTTGTTTTTGTCTTGAATATTGCTTTGAAAAATACACTAGCCTTCTTTTAAGATTCAACCACCATTGTATTTTATTAGAGAGATACACTTGTTGACGTGTCACTATTTATTATGTTTCTTGTTTCCCGTATATATTCCGGATCATCCAGTATACTATTATTTAAATGCCACATACTGTCACAGCGTAAATATGTGACAAGATCAAAGCGAATTACACTAAACACTGCACTATTATCTGATATATTTGAGGAATCACCACTGTACGAATCATCTTCTTTGATAAATTAGCAGTTGTAAAAATATAGTCTATTCGGGACCAACCTGCAGCATGAAAGTAGGTAGGTTGATGTTGATGGGGATTAGAAACTGAATAAGCATCACTTAATTCAAATTCGTTTTTGAGAGTTAGGAAAGGAGCACTGAGATTAGAGTTGCTGCTTGCATCAAGATCGGAAATATGTTGCGTTGGCATCAATGGTCATAGCCGTTGAAGTTCCACTGAAAGTATATGCCGAAAATAGTGTTCTCTTTCCTGTTTATGTGTGGTTCCAGAAGGAAGATGGGCACAAATTATGCCTATACCTTGAATTATGCCAGACATAATGCGTCCCGAAGTATGTATCATTACCTTCGTGAAGGTTAAATCATTTCTAACCGCAACAGCAATTGCTCTATCATTTTTAAAGGCATGGGACGTGAAAACAGAATAATTTGTTAAGTTAATGTTTATATCATTCAACTCTTGTAAACATGCCACGTGCACTGAGTTGTAATTCAGTAAGTTATTTAGTACCTTAATTTTGTGTGGCAACTGAATATTGTTCAAATTAAAAGTAACAAAATTTAACGTCGCCAGAACGAGAATTGTTTTGATAAACATTTGGTCCTTCGTTAGCATTGTCACAATCAAGAATGGAAGTTAAAGAGTAAATATAGTCACTTACCTTGGTCAGGTATACAAAGAAGGTATATTCAAACAGCAAAATTACACCTGTGTAACCAAGAGTTTCTTGTTCATTGATTTTCCGACATGTGCACTTATTCAACAGAAACGAGGTAGAAAAAAAGAAAAGAAATGGAAAATAGCTGTAAGAATTAAATATTTGTTGATACAGGCAGGTCACCTAACTCAGTTGTCTTCTTTGCAATATTTTCTTTAACACGTTTTCTTTTTCTTTTACGGCATTTTTTTACTTTGTCTAAACTAGTATTATTTGTACTCGTTTTTTAGAGTCAGTTTCTTCACTTGAAAATTCAGAGTATAGATTTTCGTTTGACGAATAACTTCTACATTAATTCCTTGTGCCACTGCCACTGAATCACGAGTCACTATTTTGCTCAAGGGAACATTTTCCTCGCCTACTAAACTGTTTATTTGCGGGAGAGGGTAGGAGACCTGTTTGATATTTTGTGCTCGCTTCCAGCTCGCACGCTACGTCCGTAGGGGGACTTGGACTAGGTGGTAAAACTGGGGCTTCGTTTTTTTTACGAGAGATAACTAGTTTGACTATTGAAAACATTTGTTGACGTGATTTTTTTATTCTTCAATGCTTGTTGAAGAGTTGGGAATGCCTTTTCTTCAAGTGGTATTGTACGAGTCAAGTTACCCTGAAAGCTATACGGAACTGTACGATAATTTTCTTCTGATTCCTGTTCATAGTTTATGGTACACTGCGAGTCATCGAAATGGATGACGTGACATTGCGGGCACTCTTCCTCTGAAAAATTCGTAAATACCTGTAACTTATGTCCGTAAACTGAGAGATAATACGGGAGTTTTATTGTCACTTTGGAAAAAGTTATTATTCTTTTTCCATTATATATTCTAAATTTATAACTAGAAGAATAGTAGCACTGCTTTACCGTTTGTATTGTTCCATACTGGCTGAATATATCAACAACCGTTTGATCACATAACTCCAATGGCAAAAGTGACACTACAGCTTGAAACTGCCCATTATTTTCGATTGTAACTGGTAGCTCCTGTATTAGACCGCCTTCATCATACAGTAATTTTCCTTGGCACTGTATAATTGTTTTTTCTGCTGCTTGAGTCGAGATTGTTTTAATAAAGGCACAACGTTTGTAATGATCGATTTCCAAAGACAGAATGTTAATTTCCGGTATTTTAATTTGCTCTGCTACTACTTCATGCAAGTACAATGCATTGACACGTTGTGTTAAATTTCGTAGATTAATGCTCAAAGTGTTTTTTCGCACTATGTATGACATTCTACTGCAAAAACCAACAACTCGTAACCACCCACACCAAGTCACAAGACACTGGCAGGAGCAACGAACGCTTACATCCTCCCTGCTTGCTAGCGAGCTAGCAACTGACAACTGAGCTAACATTAACACATCTAATTATCTCTTTCTGTTAGAACTCCTTCTGAATTTTCGGTGTTCAAGACAATGGCTTTCATATCCATTGCAAATTATGTTGTTTTCTCCTTTGTCTTGTTCATTGTACCATGAATGCGAGAATTATGTTTGCTGTCTTTGCTTTCTTCGGAAATGTTCTTTTACGTATGGAAAAGTAGATGACAAAACCATCATGTGATCATATGTATGCATAGTTTCGAAATACCGTACTGTATCATTACGTATTTCAATGAATGTTACTTTTTTCTACAGTTAATAACATTTCAACATGTTTTATTGCACTTGAAAGAATTAAAACCTATTTATACATTTTTTTTCCAATTGCGAAAATTCACCTTTGGGTGCTCGAATTTGATGTTTTTGGTTTACAGTTTCCGAAGATACCCGAAGTTGGACTTAGAGAATTTTCAGCAGAAAACAGCATAATCAATGCGCTCATCCTTTTTGGAATAGGGTGTACGTATAACGAAAACATAACATCAAACAATAAAGTGAAAAGTTGCGAAGTTTAAAAGTGGAACAGCCCTCAAGCCCGCGGTGATAATTTGGTCCAGTGGTAGCATCTCGTATTTCACTACTTGGCAACTAGTTCACCAGATACAAAGCATGACCTTGGGTGCGTGTAGAGGTGGTCTTGTGGTGGGCAACGGGGAACCGCGGTGGCAACAAATATTTGGTACGCTTGGAAGTATCATACAAGGCCTAATTTTCGTTACTGGTGGTGTAATATATCGAAGTTTTTATTAGTAAATTGGTAGTAAGTTGGTAACGATGATAGACGCCATCTGATTTTCAATTGTTTTGTTCGTTTGAAGGGTAGTAAGAGCTCGCCACTTCTATATATCGGAAGTGAAGTGATTGGGAGACAGATGGTGACTGCTCTTCATGCTCGAAGGAGTGAATGTATTCCACTTCGGAAAGCAAATAATATTACGAAGTTTAAATGAATATTAAAAATTATATTAGTTGAAATAATCTTTGTTAATAGTGAGGACATTGTTCATCTATTGCTTTTATGTATATTGGAAGGAAATCCAATGAGGAATGCATTTGCATGTGCTTTGAAGCGATTATGTTCGAATGTTTGCTGAAAGTGTTGAATGCAGTAAATCAGTCTTCAGCCATAAAAGTGAGAAGTGTAGTTATTTGTGATAAGCGAGGCCATAGCATTGTGTTAATTCTGATATACCAAAAGGCCTGTTATTTTGTTATATCATTTCTATTATTACGAAGTGTGATGGTAGTGAAGGGCCATACAGTCAAAACGGTTCCATTAAAGTGCTCAAAGCGATTGTATAAGTTCAGTTTGTAAGTACTTTTGATTAGATTCATTTTTTATTATTCCATTAAACTATTCCTTATTATGAAATCAGGGACTTTGATTCGTTTTTCTAGGCAAACCACGAAACTAGTTTTAATTAGAATTAGAATACATTAATCTCTTTCTTTCAGTGAAAATGGAAAATATGTCAAAGATTAATTATATTAAATGTGCACGGGTATTTCGCTCCAACCCCGACCATCCCTATTTGAGTATTTTCCCCAGCAATCTGAAAACTAAATTTAGGGAATAGCACAGTGGGCACTCGAACGAATATGGGTGTATTGCGGTGCCGAGAAGGAAACCGACAAACAGGTTGAAACTCGTTAGTCACTGTTGGCTTTCGAAAGTATGTTAGGTACCCATTTGCTCAAAACGTAAGCTTCTCTAAGCGATGGAGCTGGTCTGACTGTTTTATTAGAAACCTTCAGCAAGTCACACGTTTGACTGTTGTCCTGCTCTATGGACGGCTTAAGAGCCTCGTTATCCACGACTTGTGGGTACTGCAAGGTTCTTTACACAGATCAAAATCTCCGACGTGAGTTTCTGGAACTAATAACTGGCGGTGCGTTCAGTCACAGCATTATCCCCAAAGGCTTGACGTATTCGGCAACTCGATTGGAAGCCCGTTTTAAAGTCATAAAGCAGATAACTCCCTCCATTTGTCTTAGCCACTACTCGAGCTATCAATGCTGCGAGTACACAAAACGCCTGTCTTGGTTGGTTACAGTCAATGTTCCCACTCCAATTCCGATCGCTTTTTCAGCACCTGGGGCACTTATTTCCATATCAGTGATCACGTCTTTTCATGGGACATCAAAAACTGTAGTCACCTTTTACATCAAACGTCATCAATAATTAAACAAATATGTTCAAACGACATACAATATTATTACTTGTAATTTCCACTGTAGGGATGGTATGGTGGGCTTACTCTCCTTCCTAAATGCGCTTAAATCTTGCTTGAGAATGCCGATCAAACGTCGAAAATGATTGATCAAAACTCAAGTCAGTAAGGTTGGGATTGAAAAATCTTGAATACGAGAATAAGGGAGGATTGACCCGCATGTACCCCCTTCCCCTGTCCAAAAACGTCAAATTTTTGTATAGAAGTAGCTCAAAGGTCTTAAATGGTTTCTCAAATCTGATCTGGTAATATGTAGTGGTAACGCTCGCTGCCCTGTAATCAAGGATCCGGGTTCACAAGTAGTACGAAGCCCACGTTAAACTGTAGGACCCGTCCTTAGTAGCTTGCCAGCTCGTTTAGGATGTTAATAACAATTCAGTCAAACAATATGTAATATGATTACTTGTAATTTCCACTTACAAGGATGCTGATGAACTGTTCTGTCGATTTAGAGATGATGAAAATGTAAAATGACAGGACATAGCATGCTTACTTTAACAGCTAAAATATTAGCTGTCACAACTTTGTGTTAGCCTCGCAATAAATATGCAAAATACTGTACAGTGCGGGGCCATAAGTCTTGTTAGAACAGTCGAATTAAATAAAAATACGAGACAGACAGGAATTAAATTTCCCTGAACATGTTATAGACGAGGGGAAAAATGGAACGGACTATACCGCGTTGCCTGCGGCCATCTTAGATTCAACTTGAAAATTTCTATTAAAGGGATGTGTGTGACACATTAACTAGCACTAAAATTTCCTCAGGAATTCATAACTGTGATTGTCTTTTGTCTGTCTCTAACGGTTTGTGATATTTGTAATAATTTTCCTGTTATTGTTCGTTTCAGATTCACTAATTAAAGATGGTCCTCACAAAAGCTAAACCAACCTCCCCGCATCATTTGCATATGTTTCATGTTTCTTTACGTAAGTGATAAACAATTATTTGTGAAGCGTTGTATGACACGGATATGGATATTATGTTATTAGGTGGTTAATAGGTAGATGGTTTGGTAAGCGTGGTTCAGTTGAGTGGCCACCACGATTCCCCAACCGACCCCCTTTGGATATTTCTTTGAGCCGGTACTTGAAGGCTAATGTGTACCAGGGTAACTTAATGGTGTTTCTTTCCTACCTGAACAGGGAGAATCACTGATAGTGAACTATGTGCACAACTATCACCTGACGTGCTTCGTAGGGCGCACGACAACGTTTGTGGAGGTGCTTCAATGAGAGCAGTGTCTCTGTGAAACATGTTCTGTGATGGTGATTGTGGTTTTTGTGGTTCACAGCGGTTCCCCACATTGATGAATATGTTTGTTGTGGTGTTACAAGATGTGTATGGCACGTAATCTTTTCTTTCGGAACAGCCCCCTGAGTGCAAAACCTACCATAATTTCGTTTATAAGTGCAACACGGTTACAGTTACCGTAAATTACACTGCACCATTCAATTTCTCGTTGCAAGAGGGTGTCACTTGATATATCGCATGACCTTGTTGCTATCTGAAATTTTCAAGTTGAATCCAAGATGATGAATTTCAAGATGGCCGCCGGAATATGGTCCGCAACATTTCCCCCCTCGCCTATCACATGTTCAGGGACATTTCATTCCTGTCTGTCTCGTACTTTTCTATTTAATTCGACTGTTCTAACAAGACTTATGACCCCACCCTGTACAGTATTTTGCGTATTTATTACGAGGCTAGCACAAAGTTTTGGCAGCTAATATTTCAACTGTTAAAGTAAGCATGGCATATTTGGCATATTCATCATCTCGATATCGACTAAACAGTTCACCAACCTCCCTTATTAGGGGAAGGTATGAGGGACTTACTCCCCTCCCTAAATACGCTTAAATCTTGCTTGAGAAAGCCGATCGAACTTCAGAAATGACTGATGAAACCTCAGTACATTAACATGTTTAATTTGACATCAAAAATCTTGAATACGAGACTAAGGGGGAAGTGACCTGCATGTAGCTCCCCCTCGAAAACGTTATACTTCTTGTGTATAAATAGATCAAACGTCACAGATAGTTTCTCAAATCTGATTAAATGATATAGAATATGATTACTTCTCATTTCCACTTAGGTGATGATATGAGGTTCTTTTATATCATAAATACACTTAAATCTTGCTTGAGAAATTCGATCAAATGTCGCAAATGATCGATCAAACCTCAGTACATTAAGATCTATAAGTTAGCATCGAAAAATCTTGAATACGAGACTAAGGGTAAGTTCTACAATCGACGACTAAGCTTCTGACCAGGGCTAAGTTGAGGCCAGGTCTCTTTTTGCGTACTCTCATTGGCCACAATATGATTTGGCCTCAACTTAGCCCTGGTCAGATTGTGGGCTGACTTGCGTATACCTTCCTTCTCTCTAAAAAGAACACCATATTTCTTGTAAGGATATAGATCAAACGTCAGAAATGGTTGATCAAATCTGATCAAACTATTTACAATTTCATTAAAATTTTCACTGACCAACGGGGGAAGGTGGTTTTGCATGCGGGTATGCTAAGTGCCCTTTCGATTTCGAGTCAGCTCAGTGATCAATGTATGCATCTTTCAGGCAATAAAATTCGAACTCTTTCCCAAACAAACTTTTTCTACCCATGTCAACGAATCATATACCACGGGGAACATAGTTGAAAAAAAAAAAAACTTTGTAAGGAAAAGTTGGTTCTATGGTTATATCATCAACTAGTTCTTTCGTTTACCAAGAATACAGAACAACAAAATTGATAGCATTTAACGTATTGCAAAAGTGCCTCAGTAAGAAGTGAGAACGTCAATAGATTGTTAAATTCAAATTATTCCAGGCTGTAAACTATTAGTTTGCTAATACGAGATATAAATCCAGGCTGCTGTATCTGCAGGCGAAGCACTCAACCATGCATTGAATGACCTCAAAGTAGGGGAAAGGAAGGGGAGAAAGCAACGAAATAAGAAGCGAATTATAGGCCTATGATGTGAACGCAGAGAGAATAAAAAAGTAAAGAGAAGGAGATGAAGGGAGGAAGGGAACAGTGAAAGCAACACGGAAAGCGGTTCACAATTTCCCAATGTCAGTCACTGCAAATGTGTTTACCTACAGTGTTCTCCAGTATCCTGTTATTTGCAGCACGACCGTGTTGAGGCTATTGGCAATAACTAGAAAGCTATTTTTCTAATATTCAAACCTTCTGTAAACACAAAATACACCATCCTTTTTTTTAGCTAAGAAACTGTGTTTGGGCTTCAAAGCACAGCTTTTCGTTACAGTAAATTTATCGAAAGTAAACTAAGTTTGCTCATGTTCATAAGTAAATTAATAATGTGGTTCTCAATTTAAGAAAACACTTTTCTCTTAATTCTCAATTTGGTACGAGGCCATTAGCGCTTATTTATTGTCGAGGATTTTGATCTTGAAAGAAAACAAACTGCTTACGTTAAAATAAGTGTTGTGAAACAATTAGTAGTTTAGACTATTAGAGAAATATGGATGTTGAAAAAGGATTAACGATAGCAGATTATGTGGTATTCATTGGACTTCTGACTTCGTCGTTATTCATTGGTGTATACTACGGATTTCTGAAGAAGCAAAAATCAAATGCTGATTACTTAGTTGGAGGACGGAACATGCCTGTTCTTCCTACTGCAATGTCTCTGCTCGCCAGCTACATTTCAGCAATTCTAATATTAGGTAAGTGAAAATATTATGTAATATTTTGATTTGAATTGAAATTTAATTTACATGTAGTATTTCATGCACATCAGGACATGAAATATCGAGTTACCGTTATATACTTCTTAAATTGCACCACTACTCAAAAACAATTACTCCGTAGCATTAAAAACGATATCATCTGTCATGTTTAATATCAACAATATATGTAAAACAGCATACACTATGACATCATTATTCAGCATAATCTAGTTACAGTTTGATTTAAGAACTAGCTGATACACCTGCCCGTTGGTGCGGGGTCAAATGCAGAGATGAAACCGAGCCGCTTTCGCTGATCCGGTCTAAAACTTGACACGATTGACCCGATGTCCGGATTGCTCCGTTCTGAGAACTATAATGAACTGTGAATATTCGGCGTTGTATTTATCGTGCTCTGAGCGTAACACCTCCGGTCCAGGTCACCCGTGAAAGAAACACTATTCAAACGTAAGGAAATATTTTTTTTAAAAATTAAAGTTTTTAAAAGCATACTTTTCTTAAACAATTCCTAGTAAAAAGTAAAAAAATGGTTTATGCATGACTAAAAAGAAAAGCATGGGGAACGCTCTCAGTCCTTTTTTAAATTCTTCAATTTGCGCGTCCCATGGTTTTCCTGTCATACACTAGCTGATTTGCCAACCCGTTGGTGCGGGGTGAATAAAATATGTAGGCAAGAGTCATCGGAACTGTCATCAATACTCGCTTCCCCGTGGCGGGCTGCGCCCCCAACTTGTGAAATTTGGGGGATACACCCCCTTTATCGTAACCAGGTTCTCCGCGGACTGCACCCCCATGGTGCATATTTACTCCCATATCCCCCGGGGGTTGTGCCCCAACAGGGGAGATTTGCTTCATTTATTATAACCTGCTCGTGTTGGTTTTGAGGCATGGGCCCCTTTTATCGTAACCAAACTCTCGGGCGACTGCAGCCCCATGGTGTAAATCTGCCCCCATGCGCCCCCATAAGGGAGGTTTACCCCATGCGCTCCCTTACTCGTACACCTTCATACAAAATTTCACTTTTCTAGCTCGAACGGTGTGGAAAACGGTTTTTGGCCGGCCATTTTGAATCCAAGATCGCGACTTCTTCAAAATCTTTTAATATGTTCTTAAGCTACTAACTAACTTTATGACTTATAGAACTCGCAAATTCATCGCCGCAGTAACAAACGTTCACCATTGCATTCTATCCTGGGCAATATCAAGCCAGTTTCCATCACCAACACCTACTTCTCGAAAATCCCTTCTAATAGTATCCACCCAATGATGTCTCGGTCTTTCCAATGGCCTCCTTCCATCCGGTCTTCCAACCAGGATATAATATTCGTCCCCCCCCCCCCCCCCCCGCCCCTGGCCCGACCACTTTAGACGTAGCGATTTCATCATTTTTTCAACGTCTGGTGAATCGTACAGTCCGTGGAGTTCTTCATTATGCAGTCTCCTCCATTCTCCAGTCTTGTTGTCCCGTTTCGGCTCGTATATCTTTCTGAAAACCTTATTTTCAAACACACGTAATTTATGTTCATCTGCTAGGGTCATACTCCAACATTCGCAACTGTAAAGTATTACCGGCAGAATAACTGTTCTGTATATTTTCAATTTTAACTTTCTTGATATTAATCGCGAGGTTAAAAGTTACTGGACTGAATAGAAACATGCGTTACTAAACGACTATTTATTTCTTCCGTGACCTCATTTTTCTTGTTACGTATGCTCCCAAGTATTTAAATTTGTTTACTTTCTCTATGACTTCATCCCCAATTCTTATATTTTTATTTCCTCCATTCCCTGCGTTCCGGCTTGTTATCATGTATTTTGTTTTATCTATGTTTACCTGTATACCTATTTGATCTCACGCTTCTACTAAGACATCGGTGTTGCTTTGTAGTGCATCTGTATCGTCCCCTATTAAATCTACATCATCCGCGTATACGAACAGTTGATTCAAACCATTGAATGATAGCCCCTTTTTTTCTCCTTTAATTTTTAAAATCGCATGTTCTAACGTAAAGTTAAAAAGTAGTGGTGACAAGGCATTACCTTCTTTCAAACCGTTGCAAATCTTGAAACTATCTGAAATATGATTACCTATCCGTACTCTGCTTATGGGGTTGCTGAGACACATATTCACTAGTTGAACCAATTTTTTCGTAATTCCAAATCGTATCAGGATACTGTATAACTTGTCCCTTTTGATAGAATCATATGCTTTCTTAAAATCAATGAATAGCTGGTGAACCGTCCCATTGTATTCCCATTTCTTCTCCAAAATTTGTCTTAAGGCGAAAATCTGGTCCAACGTACTGTAGATCTATTTCTTCTAAAACCACATTGGTGATCTCCAATTATTTCATCTACGTATACACTTAGGCGAGTTAGCAAAATATTACGCAATATTTTGTAATATTTTTTGTTTCAGCAGCAAGAACATGGAACTCTCTGCCAATCAATATTACAAATTCTACCACTTACAGTGCGTTCAAAAATATGGTCAAACATTTCCTCCATCGGAAGCAATTACTAAGCTTAAACTCTTATGCCCCAACCTGACAATTTCACACATTGGTATTGTGTAATTAGAATCATTATATATTTGTAACGTCTTTTCCCCCCCTCGTAGATATGTAACTGTTGACACCAATAAAAAAAATGCGTAGGTTGGGTGTCTGTATCTCTCTGTGTGTGTGTAAGTGAGTGCATTTAGTATATAAGATTATTATTATTATTACTATCATAATTGTGCATTATTCTTTTATCATTCTCTTTTTTGTATTGTAATTCGCTTATATTACTAACATTGTATATTACATGTAATTCTGTTATTGTTGTATTTACCTTACTAGTGGCTAATGTGCACTATTCTTTCTTTTTTCTTATTGTAATATTGTAACCATACTCTTATTTGGACAAGAGTTAGGTGGCAGAGCAGCCATAGGTTGAACATCACCCGCTTCAATAAAGACAATTTCAATTCAATTCAACATGTTGGGAGTAATAAGATTCTGCGGTAATTATTACAATCCGATTTATTGCCTTTTTTGTAAATCTGAATTATTATTGAGGTTTCCACTCCTTTGGGAGCTCTTCTTTTCTCCATATAGCTCTCTACATAATAACATATAATAATAATAATTTGAAAACGCATTCTGTAATTAAAATTGTGTATTATTGAAGGAATAAGATACAAGACTTTTGATGTAACCACAAGCAAGTGGAGAATACTTCAGAAAGGTTGAAGTTGGGATCGAACCCGTGTTCTTCCTGTTAGAAGACAAATTATCTGATACTGCATCTCGTTATTCGGTACATCATACTTATCGATTAGGCACATTTACCCACGACCCCCCCCCCACACACACACCTTATGAGTCTTCGGAACGCCCCTGAGTGTTTTCGAAAAACACCCACATCTCCGGAGGAAACCAAGGTATCGGCAAGATCTGTTTTCCGATTTCATATATATATATATATATATATATATATATATATAATACTCTACAATTTTGGTCCTCTTGTCTTTCTTTCGGTTTTCGAATGAAGTTTTTTTTTTTTTTTTTACAATTTAAAAAAAAATCGGCTTTGTATCTTCTCAGAAATTGGTAACATGCGAAAATTGTTTTTAAAAAATGGGAGAGCATAACATTATCTTTCAATTGATACTTATATTGTTAGGTTTATTACCAAAACTGGAAGCGCATCGAGTTAATTGAAGGCTGTTGAGGTCCTGTACCTGCGAATGATAGGGAAATCTAGTCCGGTAACCTGTCATAATAGGATGAATCATACAAATTGTGAAGAAAATTGTGACTCTTGCAGCTTACTGAAGCCCAAGTGTGAGGATTAAAAATGTAGAGACATCCAAACTGTTCGAGCCGTAATTAGACCTATGACGTTGCTATAATATGTTTGATTTGTTAAATTATGTGTTAAATTTATAAGACAGGAAGACTATTCTTTATTCTCTTTATTGACCAGTAATTGTTATAGCTAAACTATAGAAAGATTGTGTAGTTCAGAATAATGAGCTGACATAGTTGACATGACTGATAAACGCAATTAATTTCATTTCTGTAATATTTTGATTCACTTTAATTTTTATATTTGTGGGCCATATTTCATACATATTCATATCTTATCAATTTTCTCATCATTAGTTCAATATTGTTTGTTTCTATTTCTGTAATTTTGGATTATTACAAATGATTGACCTGATTTAATAAATTCACGCTTTAGTGTTTGACGTCAAAAAACTTTATATACGTATTGAAAAGTTCAAAAAGGGTTTGTGTTTATTTTGTGACATATTACAAGTGGTCTATATGTGCCCCCTACTTCTGCAAATATCAAGTCGATAATCAAGTTCTTCCCACACTCGGTTTAGCATGTCCCTCAAAATCCATTGGAAAGCACTGTTGATGCGAGCTCTCAGTTCTGTTAGGTCTGTTGGCAAAGGGGTGCGTGAAGTTGACCCCCACACCACCATTAAATTTAATTACAGCATGTTCAAAAATTTGTGCTCAATTTGTGCTAATTTGTTCCGTAGAATTCAGAATTTGTGCTGCGCCCTAAGCGCGGGAAATCAAGAACCAATGTGGGGGGG